>JAQFVV010001537.1:0-63010 GCA_028023455.1 Epiperipatus broadwayi
TTGATTATTACAAAAAAAATAGATGCATTGAAAAGTATATAATTATTTATACAATAACAATAAACAAGATATCAATATTATTTTTTTAAAAAAATTAAAAAGATATCTTGCACAATAAAGAAAACATTGGAAAATATTAAATGGAATAAAAATTGGCAAAGTTTATAGAATTGATAAGCTTCTTCTTGAATTATTAAAACCATAATATTAAGAACTTGTTAAACTTTATGATGTAACACTAAACTTTGAGATATTAGGTTATATTAATAGGGGCATACAATATTAAACTATGAAGGATAACAATTACGGTACTGTTCGGTGCGCTGTACTAAATCCAACCTCTTACATGAATGAAAAGAATATTAGCGAAAAATGCTTAATACAATTAAATCTAAAAATTTCAAACCAATTATAATTTAGTTAACTGCTGCTGAGAATTTTGAATAATGTTATCTGAAGACATTGTTTGGATTTAGAAACGGTAAAGATAAAAGAACATTGCAGTGGTCAAACAGACTGTTAGAGGTAAAGTGGCTAATTTGTCCTTTTTAAAAAAGTCATTTGATATAAAGTGAATTGTTCACTTGGTTGAATATATTTATAAAATAGGCAGTAAATTGAAAGATTATTAAAGAATTTTTAATCGATGAGATATAGAATAAGTCCTTTCTCTATAATGATTGTGCTTTTAATAAGGATGGAAGTAATGTCAAAAAATATGGAATTGTTCATTTTGCTGATGATTCAGTTGATGGTATTATAAATAATGTCTACTAGAGACTTAGAAAAAATTTAGATAAAAATGCAAATGAAACTAAATAAGCAAAATAGGTCAGTAGAAAAAATTTTGAGAGTACAGTATTCTCTTAACATATCTATATTATCTGTATTTTAGCATATATTTTGATTTGAATATCTAATATGAGAGACCAATATTAAAAATTGGATGATATAATGATTTTATTGTGCTCTTTCTAAGCATTAAAATTTCAAATAACAAAAAGGATAAAGATAATGGATGATTTTATCTTTCTATGATTTAAAATCAAACTAAAAATATCCAGTAAAAACTATCATGGATAAAGCTTTTGGTCATTTTACTCCAGGGGTCCCCAATCCTATGCTCGCGGGCACCACGGCACCCGCGGACCATTTTATGTGTGCCCGCCGCTATCCAAACAGGATAAAAAATTATTTATCTGATACAAATAAATTTAATTTTTAAAATTTCTTATAAAATATTGTATTATATGGTGCCCGCCACCTGGCCGGTATTATAGAATGTGCTCTTAAGTGCAAAGAGGTTGGGGACCGCTGTTTTACTCCAATAGTTAAAATAGTTGTCTCAATAAAGAGAATCATCCCACATACTGGCTTCCAAAGTTTTAATATATATTCCAAAGATTGGACTTTATACATTAATCAATTTAAAAAAGGTTTTGCATTGCAAGGCTGGAAAAAGATAATTTTCAGGATAACAAAAAAAGTAATTAAAAGAATCAATTATCAAAAAAGACCCTTCTGAATGCTCTGAGAGCCAAAATACTAAGTCTAGTTAGTAGTATTTTATTAAGTCTCCACATTTCCCCCCAATAAATATTAATTTATGTAAGAAAAATTAAAAAAAAGAAAAAATCTTACTTTTCCAAATTATAATCATTAATTTCCTATATTACAGAATGCATAAAATACTATCTTCATTCTAGTGACTTTCATATACTGTACTAATAAAAAAGGTATGAAAAATGTTAAATATTATTTCTATCATAATTATAACAGCAATATCGTATTTTTTCGTTCGTGGTTTTCATCCTTAGTTCATTAAAAAATTTTCTACGAAAACCTTTTTTTTCTAAAAATTCGTTTTTGCCAAAGAAAAAAATCTAGTTTTCTCAAATGGCTGTCAGAATCCTTATAAATTTATTCCTTATAATATATGTATAATAAAAATAAACAGTAAGTTAATAAATTAAACTACTTTATTAATATTTTAGTAAAAAAACTAATTGTAAAGATTTATCCATAAAAATAAAAAGTCAAATGAATTATATAAATTTTGCAATGTAAACATACGAAGAGGATGACCAGTTAATTGAAGTGAAAAGTACAGAAAAGGTTTAAAGCTGAAGATAAAAAAATATAGTAAAACAAATTTATTAGAATTGGCAAAAAGAAAATGAATTATGATCTATATATATATAAGCATTTCAATAAGACAATCAAAAATAAATATAGAATTCTAGTGAATGAACATAAAAAAATGATTGATTTCATAGTGATATAAAAATGGTATCTTTTGTACAATTGAGTTTAACGTTCCAAGCTATAGAGGATTCAACAGCTAAACTTTAAAAAAAAAAAAAATTTCTATATAACTATGTAAGTAAGTTGAAATCTTGGGGTGTTTTGGAATTTCAAGCTTTGAACTTGTATAATTAAAATGTAGTTAAAAATGGTGGTTAAATGCATAACTGGATTATTTCTAAATTTGAACTCAAAATTTTTATTGACAAAGACAAAAACTAGAAAGTGGTCTAGGAAAATTAATTACTTATTAATCAAGCATACTACAGATGGCAAAAACAGTAATAAACTGCTTTCTAAAAAAAAAAAATAGTTGTAAAAGTTTAGAGTTCGTGAATGTAAACAAGTTTACCTAAAACTTGGAAAATATAATTCAAGTAGCCAAACTTACCAACAACAGTGAAAATATCTGGTATGCTAAAACAACATTTGCACGAACAAAATTAAATGTATCGAGAATTTATATCTTAAACACCATACTTTATCGTTGAAGTGTAAATACTAACAGAGATATAATGATTAAGATGGACTCATAGTCACAAATAAACATCTATCAGAGAAACAAAAGCAATTTTTTTGCAAAAAAATAACAAAGAAAAATGCTGTTTTTTAAGATACATTTATCAAATAGACGATGATGAAACTAATTAATGTTTTGGAATGAAAAATTAAAAAAAAGAAAGGAATATGTTCCTGGAAAAGGTTTAAAAAAACTAAGCTAATCTTCACAGGTTAGTAACCTAGCGTAATAAGAGATCTCAAGAATAAAAACAAGAAGGGGGACAGGACAAAACTGACTGACGATAATAATAGTCTTAACCAATACTTATTCAATTTAATGAAAATAACTGTTTTATTATTAAAATAAAAACTGCATTTTAAAAAGGAATAAAAATTATATTTTAATTAAACATGTAACTTGTGGATAATATCGTTAAATTACATGTATTTATAATATGAACACTTGCGATCAAATAATGTTTGAGCATTGAAATGCACAAACTATTAAGCTTAAAAGTTCAATTTCAATATTCAAGTAAAACCTAATATTACCAAATTATAACGTCTATCATTTTATATTTTTTAAATACCTATCTGAAAGAACATTATTGTTTATATACAACAATAATTATAAAATTTTATTAATCAATAAATTAAACTTTTTAATTATATGTCAAAATTTAGTTAAAACCTAAATGAATTCAATACAGACATATATAATACGGTTATCCTCCAATATAAAATTGAAATAAACTTTTCATACTAATCATTAATTGTATATATAGATACTAAATCGAGAACCATACGACTCTTTGTGCTCTATATATTAATAACAATAACCATTTCTACAGTTTTTTAAAGAGAAGCAAATAAAACTATCAATGTCAAATTAATCAACATTACATTACGCCTTTGGATGTCTGGGTTAATGGCTCCTCAACTTTTGATAGGCGTTAAACAAAGTTTCAGGTCATTCTCTCTTACTCAAAAACAAATTTTGGGAGTCTGTAACTCAATATATGTCAATATACAATGACATATTGTGGTGATTTTTTTCCAGATTTTGAAGTATATAGATAATTCAAACAATGCATAGCTTTTGTTAATTTATACATTTCATTTTTTTTTTTCATGTCATAGTGTCGTCCAGGAGGCGAACCCGCAACAACTGTCTGCAACCAACTGCTTGCTTTGCAAGATGGCTGCACTGACCTATGCTTCATTAAAATTTATCTCTCTCTCTGATATAGAGATTTACAATAAATTGCGATAAAAAGACCGCAAGCAATGATATATGATCACCACACCAATGATAATTCTATTGCCTGGTTACTCGTCTAATTATGAGAAAGAGAATTTAGCAAACATATATTTCATAAAAGAAATACTTGGGAGCATTACTACATTTTTTTAAAAAAAAAAAAAAACATATGCAGAACTATGCTACAAAAAAAATATTTTTTTTCTAATTTTTCACTAATGCTATATCCATTGTAATCATTTAAAATTAACAATACTTAAAACAGAAGAAAACGGAAAATACCTTTTTCTTTTTCGTTTTTTATGTTGTATAATATAAGTGTTATGTTTTGTTGTTTATAAATATGTTTTTATAACATTTTATTTGATTAATCATTTAAAATAAAAACATCTTGGAATAAATAGTGTAGTATTTTCAACTCATTTATGGAAAACTACAGTCAATCTTTTTCTATCAGAGCTATATTTTACAAATGATCCCTTAATCTTGTATTTCAAAACATATATATTTTTTAATTCAAATGAACATTTTTGTAATTAGCATTAAGTTCAAGATTTTTTTTTAAAAAATTTTCATATTGTGACTTAGTAAATTATACAAAAATAATTTTACATTCACTTCACAAAAAAGAAAATTATATAAAAGAATTTAAAAATTCTTTGACTAAATTAGTTTACTTATCATAAATCACTCAAAAAAAAAACACTTAAAAAAATAAAGAAAAAGAAAATATATATAATTCATCAGGATAATTTTAAAAAATAAATAAATAATTAGAAAACATTCTTTAGAACTAAGTTTTCTTATCTATAATTTAACAATTACAGAATTTTGTGAGCCTGTTTGTATGTATATAAACAAAAATAATGAATAAATAATAAAAAGAAAACTAATTATACAGAGGATTAAACCAAAGTAATTTTATTTATACAGCCATCAGATAAACTACATCACTGCATCATTGAATAATGAATATTTTAACTTAAACTTTACAAAAAACTACTGTTATAATTATCTTTCTGCAACAATCTAATCTAAGTTGAAGATAAACAAGGCCAAGAAATGTCTATTTTTTTTTTTTTTTTTCAAGCTCAAATGGTCCTTTTTTTTTTCTTCTTTTCCCAATTGGAATATATTATACAAATAGACAAATAATGATAGTATACTGAGATGATATAGGAAAAAAAACTCAGAAAAGTATATTTCTGAATTACAGATTTAAAAAATCTTCACCATAGTGCTTTCTTAAAAAACATTATCTTTGGGAGGGGAAAAGTATTTAGAGAAGTCCGCTGAGGCTTTTTTAACAACAGCTTTTAACCACATGTCTTTCTTCTCCTACTGATAAGTCTTGATAATGATTCATTTATTTTCAATATATTAATATAATCACGTCCTCTGTTCAGCTTTGTGCTTAGGTGGTTTAAAACCGGTTTTTCCAACTTTTGTTTTCTTTTTGGACTGAAATGAACGCCAACTTTCAACTCTTTCCGATCTGCTTTCCTAATAAAAATAAAGAAATACATGTATGAGCATCAAACATAATTAGATATTCACAACATTTCACTAATATCCAAAGAATAATGAATGTTAAAATATATATGGCTTTTACTTGGATGAATCAAGAATGTCACATTTAAAAACCAAGTAAATTTTAATTGTTTCCTATGGCAAAAACTTTCATTTATTCTCAAAGTTTCAGAGTAAAGATTAAAACCAATAAAAGGAAGTTTAAAAATTGAGGAAGAAAAAAGTGATAATTAATAATATATTATAGATTTTTAAAAAGCATTAATCAGTATATAAATATAAGTACATTTAAGTTGCTGAGATTTTTTTTAAAAAAAAAATAATAATAATTTTACATTTTTATAACAGCCAGTTACTTGATAAACTCCAGCATGAACACTTTATAATTTATATTTTGACGCATTTTCTATTGTAAATTTGTTTTTTTGTCATGTTTTATAATTATCAAACCAATAAAATGAATTTTTTTTTTTCAATACTGTTTAAAAAATCAATTTCAATCAAAAAACAGAGAAGATATAAAGTTAGAAACAAATGCCATTTTCTGTCTGAAATTACATTATTTTTAACAGAATAAATGGTTGTCATCTGATCCTTCGTGTCAGCCGCTAGAGGCGCTATTTCTAGCTAAATTTCTAGAAATATGCCGTTTCCGCGGCCGCACCAAAGCCTTTAAGCATTCTTTCTAAAATAAATCCTAGAAAGATTGTTAACTCGGAGTTAAGTCTACTTTCTACGCTAAAAGGTAGAGTGTTAACTCGGAGTTAAGTCTTCTTTCTACAATAAAATCTAGAAAGAGTGTTAACTCGGCTTAGCGGCTAACGGTGTGGCTTTTCCCGATGCTAAAAGCAGAGGAAAATGCTGTAGTTGTTTGTGTCAAGCACTATATCGTAATGCTGTATTATGTATTTTATGTAACAATATCGTACGAGGGTGTGTTAATTTGATCGTGTCAAAATTATTTAAATTTTCATTGGTGCCTTTTTTTTTTAAGACGAATTGATGTACTGTTACATTTTATCAATTTTAACAGTATCGTGATTGTTCCTCAAAAATTTGTATTCCTCCTAAATTTTCGATTAGGGTGGGGTAGCGTAAAATTTTAAAAATCACGCTTTGAGTCACGTTTTAGCGAGAAATTTTCCGAGTCAAAAAGTATGGCTAATTCCCACAACAGAAAACTTGAAAAGATGGGAATTGCCAGACACGGAAGCCAGTGCTGGAATATTTCTACAGCAGAAAAAAACATCCTGCTGCTGAAAGAAAAGATTGGATTGTGCGGCAAATATATGCAGATTTGAGGTCCAAAAACATCTGCCGACAGAAATGTTCACTTCATAAAGGCAAGCCTGTTTGAGGAATTCTAAATGGCCTTCGTCAAATGTCAAAAATAAAAGAACTTCAATTTTTATTTAAACGTACATCCCCTCTTCTCCCGATAATTATTGTCATCGGCAATCAAATGTAAAATAAAAGAAGTAACTAAAATTTTTATTTAAACATAGCCCCAAAAACCCCTCTTCTCCCAATAATTGTTGTCGTCGGCAATCAAACGGTCAAATAAAAGGAACGTCAATTATTCTTTAATCATATAGAAAAAAAAACAAAAAACCCTCCCACTAATTGTCTTCGGCAATCAAATGTAAACCAATCAAAGTTAGACAGTAAATTATTAGTTAAACATAACCCAAATTACTATTTGAATGTACACCGAAAAAGACCCGCTCTTGTCAATCAAAATTAAAGAAACCTAGACTATTATTGTCCCATTGTCAAATCGAATATTATTTGGGAAAACCCAAATAATTTATAAACGAAAAAAAAAAAAAGAAAGTCAAATAGGTTTTCAATCAAATGGTAACCGATAAAAGTAACTTAAATTTTGATTTAAACATATACACAAACAAAAAAAAAAACCGCAAAACCCTTTCTCCCAATAATTGTTGTCGGCAATCAAATCCAAAAAATAAAAGGAACGTACAATTATTCTTTAATCGTAAACAAAAACACCCCTCCCACTAATTGTTGTCGGCAATCAAATGTAAAGCACTAAAAATAAGGTAAACCGATTATTTTTTAAAATTAACCCAAATTATTATTTGAACATACACCAAAAAAAGACCCGCTCTTGTCAATAAAAATGAAAGAAACCACAACAACTATTATTATCCCACTGTCAAAAATATTAGGTTTTGGGCAAAACAAAACCATAATTTATAAAAGGGAAAAAAAAAAAAAGTCAAAACCATTGTCCATCAAATTTAACCGATAAAAGTAACTTCAATTTTGATTTAAACATACACAAAAAAACAACCCCTTTAGCTCCCAATAATTGTTGTCGGCAATCAAATGTAAAATAAAAGGAAGGTAAATTAGTATTTAATCATCATCCAAAAACACCCACCCTTCTCACTAATTATTGTCAGCAATCAAATGTACACCACCATTAAAAGTAACGTAAACTACTATTCTTTAAACGGTTACACCCCTTCTCCCAATAATTGTTGCCTACAATCGTACACACAAAAAAACACCCCTCCCAATAATTAGTGTCGGCAATCAAATGTAAACCAATCAAAATAAGACCGCAACTTATTATTTAAACGTAACCCAAATTACTATTTGAATCTACAACAAAAAAACACCCGCTCTTGTCAATAAAAATTAAACAAACAACAACTATTATTGTCCCATTGTCAAAAATATTTATTTGTAGAACCAAAACCATAATTTATAAATGAAAGGAAGTCAAATCGGTCGTCAATCAAATGTAAACCAATAAAAGTAAAGGTTTTAATTTTTATTTAAACATACACACACACACATACGCGGGAAAAAAAAAAACACTTCTCCCAATAATTGTTGTCGGCAATCAAATGTAAACCTATCAAAGTAACATAAATTATTATTTAATCGTACACAAAAAAAACCCTCCCACTAATTGTTGTCGGCACTCAAATGTAAACCTATAAAAGTAATGTAAATTATTATTTAAAGATCCATCAAAAAAACCCGTTCTCTCTTGAATTTTGTCAATCCAATTTTACAAAAACAGTAATACTATTTTTAAAAAAAACCCAAATTACTATTTGAACACACACCAAAAAAGACCCTTTGGTAAAAAAAAAATTAAAAAAAAACAACTATTATTATCCCATCGTCAAAAATATTATTTGGGAAAAATAATTCAGAAACGAAAGAAAGTAAACTTTGTAAACAAACAAAAAAAAAAGTCAATATTAATAGAGAATCGCTAGCCCGGGAACATTATATTAATGTGTTTTTGGTTAGAAATCGCGCCTCTAGCGGCTGACACAAAGGATCAGATGAGAACCGAATAATTTTCTACTAAAGTTGGACAAGTTACAGAAATGTATTTTCTTCTAAGGAGAAATTGATTTCTTTCTAAATATATAGAAAGCTGGTGACAGCTAGACATAATAATTACAACTAAAATAATGGTTTTCACCGATGATACTCCCAGATGAATTTAATTTTCATTGAAAATTCTTAATGTAGATTACAATGTCAGTGGGAGTCAATCTACGAGTATTCTTCAGCCTAAAGTTAAATAAAAATTATTGAAGTAATATTTTTCAATTTATTTTTAATAACTTTAATTTCATATAGTGAAAGATTAATTACAAACTGAATAAATTTTGTGTTTGTGTGAAAGTGTGTGATTATGACATTTTAATAATAATTAAAGATGATGGAGTATTACCATCACCTAATATTAATTGTTAAATGTTCCTTAGAAAAATTTGAACTTTATTTAAACTTTTCAAATATGTTTAAGTGTTAGTAATAGCACAAAGTTTCGAATGGTATTATTCTCCTTGTCTTATTCAGATTTTGCTGGCCTAACCAGTGACAGTATTAGCATAAGAATCAAACTTGGAACTTTTACATTTATGAATAATGAAATTAAAATGGTATTCTAACCAACTAAGCTATTCTGTCAAAGACCACAATCAATAAAAATTTCCCATACTCATCTGAGAGTCCTCCTGATTTCTCACTTTTCCTAAAGGTAAGGATAATGAATTGCTTCCAAAAATTATGTATTATCACACTAGGTTAATTTATGGGATTATTTGCTATTGTCGTGTAAGCAACTTCTTTGAATTTTCTTCTTCTCTGTCAAATAACTATTACCTTGCCCCTTAGGAAAAAGAGGTGAAATCAGAAGAATCTCATAAATAAGTATATAAAATTTTTACTGACTGTTGGATTAGCCTAGTTGATTAATGTCACCATACCTTCAATATTCACGAAGTTAAAGATCCCAGGTTTTACTCCCATGTTAATACTGTTAATGGTTAGGCCAGGAAGAAAATAATAAAATCACCTGAAACACTATGTTATGTACTAATCTAAGCACTATTACTAACAGTTAAATATAATTGAAAAGTGTAAATAAAATCTGAATTTTTATAAAAACATGTAGTAATAAACATTAAATGATTTGTACTTTTTTTTTGGAGATTATTTAAATTTAAAACAGGCAAAATTTGTCTATACATATTGCCACTCAGTGAAAGCCAGAGTAATCAATGGATGTCAGAAGGCTTGCATAAAATCCCCATCTAGTGCCTACTCATCCAATATCCAAAGATTAGTTTCTGGCTAGTGGCCTTCATCAATGAGAAGCCTTGGATCTGAGAGCACTAAACTAGTCAAAAACTAGTCTGAAACCAGCAGAAACTAGTTTGGGGATATTGGATTAACAGGCACTAGATGGGAATTTTATGCACAAGCCTTCTGGCATCCATTGATTACTCTGTCTTGCACTGAGTGGCAATATGTATAGAGAGTTGTGCCTGTTTTAATAACAGTTAAGAGCAAGCATAAAAAATGGTGGTCATATGATTATTTAAATTTGTGATGAAAATCTTTGCTTTAAGGATATCTAATAAAAATTGTAAAAATAAATCAAATTTTCTATTTATTATAATTGCTTCTTAAAAGATACATCATTTAAATATGTTATTAATTACATAATAAATAAGTTAGAGGAATTTACGATAGAAAAGAAAACAAGTTGCCATATTTTGATATTTTGTTGATAAAGTTATTTACTAATAATAAATTAAGATAGAAACAACCATATATAAAAAAAACAATTCGAATATGGGGGCAAAAATTATAAAATAAATAATATTCATTCAAGAATGTATAGAGCTATAAATTATTGTTGAAATAAATAAGATTATAGTACTAAGTAGAATTAAGTAATTTAAAAATAATGATTATCCAATGTAGGTTATAGTAGATAATATAAAACTGCCAGAAGAGAAATTTAATAATAACAGAAAATAATCATAAAAAGGATAAATGCAAACAGTGACATAAAGTTTAGGTAATAAATAGAAAAAGAAAGAATATATTTAATATATTAGACCATAAATATGTTAAAAATATAAAAAATTATATAAATAAAATTGAGTGTAAAACATACCAAGCTAACAATGTCATAAATAATTATGTAGATAAAACAAAGAATTCAATTTATACAAAATTAAATCAACATTAATATGATAAAATATTATCTATTTATTTACACTCATTAGTCAAGATATAAATTTTAAAATAATACAAAAAAATGATTTATTATACTAACAATAGAAGACACATAATAATTAACAAAATTATCTTAATTAAACATTTTAGGTTAAGTTTAAATAAAGTTTTGACTTTGAAGATATTAATTTTACAAAATATTCTTTATTAATTACATAAATATATATATAGATTGAAAATAAAATAAGATATAGTTTTAAAAGATTCTCATAGAGGGAGGTAGCAGATTATGGGTAAATTTAGAGTAGGGAATGTAAAATAAAGTGGCTAACAGGTTTATCTGGCATAATTGCTGAGATATTCTTGACTTCGTTTAAGGAGAAGCCATAATATATCACATCACATCACATTTAAAAATTATTTCAGTTAAGTTGTTAAGAGTTAAAAGTTATTTAAAAAGAATTATAAAATTTTGAAAAAATGGAATTATATAATTAATTAAAGCATGTTTAAAACTACAGTAAGATAGTTAAAATGATAGAAATAAAAAAATTTCAAGTCATAAAAATGTAAGAATATAAATATTAAAAATATCAAATAGTTTATGCAAAAGAAATAAACTAAAAATAAGATTTGCTATCTTAATATAAACTAAGCACTGATTATATATATATGTGTGGGAGATGATAATCTGGATCAAGAGATGAGTTCTGGTTCAGCATGGAATACATATATTGGTGATTCGTGTGGTCACGTGTATCAGTAGTATAAGATAGTGTGGATAGTTGAAGGGTGCTTGAAAGTCTGAGTTCAAATACGCTATATTTACAATTAAGTTCCAGGTATAAGAATGCCTGTATTTCAAATCTTAAAAATAAGATAATGGATTAACATTTATAAATTGATTGAAAATGTATAAAGATATAGTTAATGGCATTATTGAAAAATTTATGTATTTTTAAAATCCATAATATAAATTATTGCATATAACATCTTTTATATTTCAGTAGATATATGTAAATAAGCATTAATCAACATATATATATATTTGAATATTGTAGCTCTGATGATGACTGCTGGACAGTTGAAACTATGAGCAAGAAGGAATAAATTTTATTTTATAGATTATAAAGTGTTCAATTAAAGTGTAAATGATATTTTATATAATAAATAAATCTTATACTTTTTTTTTTCCTTGGGATGAATATTGCCATTTTATTTTGCCAGGATAACAAATGAGAGGCAGTTTTTTTTTTTTTTTTACAAAATGTCAAAACCATTTGTTGAGATTGTTACAGGAAATAGTTGATTATTAATAAAATAAAGAATATAAATTAATGATGATCAATATTGTGAATCTTCATATAAAGGTTTATATGTGGGGAACGGGGGTATATAAAACTAATAATAAGTGTTAAAATGAATACATAATTAACACAAAAAAAAAAAATTCAAACCTATATACAGAAAAGATATATTAACATTGTTTTTGGCAGACGGATATTATATGCAAAAAAAAAATGTGTAATGACTAACAAACAGATTTCCAATTAATTACCAAAGAAGAAAAAATGAATTGAAAAATCAAAGAATTAACCAATCCAATTTGCAAATAAAAAACATTGCTGCCTATAAGGTAAATAGATCCATCGCAACAAAAAATTTACAATCCATTTTTCTATAGCAGTTTGTACTCATCATATAAACATAAAAAGAGCCTTTCTAAATTCATTACCATTGTAAGTGATAATTAAAATAAATAAATATAGACCATAAAATACTAAAGTCATTGAAGCAATGTAAGTGTGTGCCTATTTATTCTATTACTGATTTTCATCTACAGTTAGACCAAATTATATCAGCCCTTTATACTATAACTAACAAATATTTAAGACTTACTGGTTTTAGCAAATTAACAAACTGAATGGTTGTATAAATCTTATTAATTAATAAAATATAATTAAGCCTTCTTATGGCTTTACATTTGTCATTAGACATAATGTGGCAGACAGGATACAAGATACAAGTACAGCTAATAAAATTGGGAATCACAATTGGGAAAATAAAAAGATTTACTGCTGCCACAAGCAACAAAAAAAAAAAGTATAATATAAAGCAAAAATGAATTTGCTGAAAAAATTTAAGTTTCCTAAAAAGCTGAGCCATCTAATGGAATTAATTAAAAATTCTTTCTGAAAAAAAAATCACATAAATAAAAACTATTTGAAAATTGCAGCAAATTATAAATGTGTAAGCCTGTGGTTATATGATATGGCAATTCCAGGTTGCCCTAATATATCCATCAGAGTTAATATTTGTGATCAATACCAATCTATTTACACTTTATTTCTATCCTAAACCAAGAAGTATTGCAATATTACCACTTCAATTTATACAATTACAAAAATAATGAAAAGGCAACAGATTGCATCACTGAGCTCAGAAATTTAACACTAACCTGTCAATTCAAAATCAACAATGTGATCAAAAAAAAAACGGTCTATGCCTGGTTCCAAAATATAAGACACAAGGCTCAATCCAAGTCAAAAAATAAATATTAAAAAAATCAGACATTTATGACCCAAATGATTAATAAATGAGACAATTATAAGCAAACTGGATCTGCAACTCTCTATTATGTTTAAGAAAAGTTGGATAGCAATTTTAATAAATGGCACCAAATACTGTCTAGGCAATTAGATTCTCTCTTTGGTGAAACAGTAATACAAATTATAAAAAAGAATAAAATTTTGTATGAGATGCTAAATTATTTAGACCAAAAAATATAGCAATCTGATAGCCTATGATTTGTTTAACCATTTAGGTTATGCAATGGGATGGTGAATTAGATCAGCAAAAATAACAAATGTAAAAAAAAAAGAATATCCATAAATATTTGATGGAATTTAATAGACAAATAGTCCATTTATAAATAAATAAAAAAAGCAAGATCATGCTTGTTACTTGCTTATCTCTTAGCTCAAACAAGGCAAGAAGCATGTTCAAAATAGACTCCAAATTCTGTATCAAAAATTTAATGGAAACATTAAATGCTTTACGATATCATTGTGGGAAAACTAGGATTACAAACCACTAAAAAACAAATAGAAAAGAAGCTTCATTAGAGGCACAAACAAAAACTAAGGATGAATCTAGAAACTAATACACCAAATTCTGAAGAGTTCAGCAGAAAAATTCATTTTAATACAAAACCTATAAAAAAACTCATCCCGAAAGCAACTTCTCAGGTACCATTATAATAGATACCAATAATAATAATCTCAATCACAAAAAGACGATGGTAACTAAGATACTTGCAAGACAATTGGAAAGGTATTATCAAAAAGGCAGGACTATAGTGATTAGGCCTATCAAATAATCTAACCAACTATGATCAATCCAGTTAATAAATATGAAATACAATGCAGATAGTTTGTTATTAGACTAATTATAGTAAAAGGACTACATTTTGTATGAAGCCTGTGTTCAAATATAAATAGAGAAATATGTTATTTGAAAATTTATTACCACATCACAAGCAATCAAAGTATACTACTGACTCATATCAAATAATTAAGCACCTTAAATATAGACTGTGAAACATCACAGTAAAGATTACATTACTGAGCGTCCAGCATTACATTAGGTTGGATCTTCTACTACAAATGTCCACTAATAGCTAAATTCAATTGTGGCAAACTCATATCGTAATTAATACATAAATAACGTTAGAATTAGCAAACTAAGAAACCCTAATTATTGTATATTTATTGAAAAACAGCAAATACTGTTAAACGCAGACAAAATCATTCAGAGAGTTCAGAAGAATAATGATTATGACAGTATCTGCAGAAGTAGATAACAGCTAATTAATCAATAATACAAAAAAACACTGAAGATAAAAAACAAATAAATCATAAATTAGTCAAATTATCCTATTCTGGATGGCATATAAAAATGATCAAATACATCAGATTACTTCAATCCAAATTTACAAAAGTATTCAATAGAAAGTTGAAGATAGGATTTTATAGAAGATTAAAAATAATTTTTGACCTTAAATCAAATCTATATTTTTGAAAAGCCATTTTAGTTATAAAAAAGATACGTTCATGCTAAGAATCTTTTGGAAAATTGCAGAACCAAACATTAGATTTAAAATAATGCGTTCTATGATTTCAAAATGAATTCCGAGTTTTTAAAAAACTAATTTAATTAAATTAATACTAATCCAATGATTGAATTTTATTTGAAAATCAGCTATTAAATAAGAAGTTAAAACATAAATTGATGTCATTAGCAAAAATATGAATTGAATTGGATATAACTGAATATCATTTATAAAAAGAGAAAGAAAAAAATATATACCAGACTGAGGTAAACTATCAAAACAATAGACAATTGGATAAGTTAACTCAAACTTTGAATGGACCGATTAGAAAAGAAAAAAAAACTTTTTATCCATTTATAATTCAAAAGCTGAATTGCATAAAGTGACTTTTGGAAAATTCAATAAATAAAAAAAAACCTAATTACTTGATGAAATAAATGAAATACTTCTAAAAAGTTTGAATTCCAAAACTCTGCAAATGACAATAAAATAATAAAGTAATTTTTTTTAGAATAGATTTAATATGAGCAATTTTCTACCAGCTAGGACAAGAAAAGATCTATAAAAGAGAGATTTGAATACCATAAGGGTCAATTTTTTCTAAACTTTCAATAAAAGAAAGCTAAAAATTAATAGCAGTATGAAACAAGAATAGGATGGATAAAAAAAAAAGGACAATAATCATTATAATCTATAATAAAAGTTATGGTTCAATCTCCAGCATATGTTATCCATAACCATGATCTAAGGATTTGAATTTGGAATGGATAAACCTTGAAAATTGTTCCCTTCTCGTGAAGGCTTATAATTTTTCCTTCAAACGGCCAATTCACGGTTGACCAAACTAAAATTAATCATGCATAATAGCTATCTAGCTATTATTACCTGGAAACTAAGTCACAGTTAACCTGATTTGTCAGATAAATGCAGATATACTGAATGCAAAATAAAAACATATGATTATTAATACGACACTTGCCTTATCATTTACTTTTATGGTAAAATTTTGAATATATATATATGGGCAAAAAGACCAGCCTTTTCCTTGCAAAAATTGTAAATATACTGATGCACTTGGCTAAAAACGCTAAGAAACTAGTCCACAAATAATTCTTATCATTAGGAAATAAGCTAGTTTATCATAAATATTCTAAATAAATGATCATATGATCTAGCCAATAATAAATTTCCATTTATTGCTTGTAACTATTGAATATCCAATACATGCTGATGGATTTCTATCCTTATGTAATAAGTTGGGTTCTTAGTAGACATTACTTAAGAACATTGTTCATTGAATCAGGGTTTGGATTAGAATTTAGAAAAATCACTGAACTTAGAAGAAAAAAACAGTCCATGGTAAATATATATATACACAAATAATAAATAAACCCATTTGCTACAAATCTGAAACAATAAATAAAAAAGTTTTCAGAAATTTTAGGAAACAAACAGCAATGGGACTGGTTTCCATCTACATTCAACACCTTGTATTCATTTAGTTGGGGGAAAACATAGGATTATTTTATTCTAATTAATTTTTCATAGGAATCGATAAAATATAAATGATTACAATATGGTTTTTAATCCTAAGCTATTTGTGAAAACGAAAATGAGACGTGCTCTTATTAGCTCTAACTACCACATTAATTTATAATACATTCCATATTGTCGTAAATTATTAATTAAATCAATGTTAATAATTATTAATCATACACTAATATATCCAATTAGGATTACTTTTTTTAAATTTATTACAGGAATAGCAATGTGGTGCACATGGCCATAATGAAATAGCAAGTTATTTCATGATAAGTTTTTTTTAAGGCTCAAGCAATCACCTATTTTTTTTCTTCATCACATTAATAACCAATTAGTTGCTTTTCTTTCCATGTATCATTGCAATTTGAAGCTATTTAATCATAAATCACTATGCTTAATTTGTGAAATAGGTGATGATTATATATAAAATCTTTTATTTTTAAAATATGCATTCGTAAAAGATGAAGTAAAATATTTAAAATTCAAGTACTGAGCATGAGGTATCAATTTCACTTAGAGCATGGCTGAAGAAGTAGTAATTTTAGTTATTTGCCATACAATGCAAGAGTTCTATTAATATTTTCTTATGGATGCACTTCTCTATGTAAAGGTTTACCCCTAATCTATTATAATAAAGTTTTGCAAAAAGAAAAATGAAACTATTCAGAATCCAATCATTATTTTACATTTCATAAAAAGTGATTTTATATTTTTTAAGTTTTTCTTTTTATTAATTTATTTTTGTAATTTTATGCAAATTCATTTTAATATACTGAAAATTAAAAATATCACTTGAATATGATAAAAAAAAAAAATAATATTAATAATCAAGCCATCAAATTGTTAGTAAAATATAAATTACTTTAAAATGGTTTACAGTAATTAATAAGAACAATCGTAAAATTAATTTTCAAAGTACCCAGTAAATGCACAATGGCCATAATAAAAGACAAAAAATTGTGTATATTATAACTATAAAAAATTAAAATACTTGAGTTTACTGAATTCTGATTTACTGAAATAATGATTAAATTGTGACCGTATCTCTTAATTGAAATAAAAATTACTAAATAGTACAAATTGCTTTTAAAAAATCATTCTAAATCAATAAATGCGCACAGATGATATTCGGAATAACAGATGCATTCAAAACAAAATAAAATTATCTTTGAAATGACATCTTAATCACATATTAAGAACAGATTTTCTGTGAACTGAAATTTATGCCTAATATTAATACATTTTTTTAAAAATATTTGATAACAATTTTAAAAGTAAATTTATTTTATTCTTATTCTTATTTCTTTATTTTAATTTTAAAAATATTTTAAAAAATTGCTTTTGCAATAGGTATTAACATTATAAATTAATGTAATTTTAAAACTAAATACTTGTATAATAGAATATGTCCGGTGCTTTAATATATATATAACATTCAAGATTAAGATTCATAATGCAGTACAATAAATATTTAAATACTCTCTAACCTAGCAGACATTGCACAATTGATTTAAATATTCACTCTTCCTAACCAAAGTATTTTAGGCGAAGTCTGTATTTATAAATGAGCATGAGAGCTGCTTTATTCTTGTTAATTATTGTCTTATGCTAAGTTAAAAAATATTTTAAAATATTTTCTGTGCAGTGTTAACGTCGAATATTTCTATATTTGAATAAATATATATTATACATTTATAATTGAACATTATTGTGATTCTATATGTTTCAGCTACAAGGCTATTTAATAAGCCCCAATCTAACTATTTTGGGGATATTTTATGGGGGGGAGAGTTATTGTCTTAGTTTACATTAAAATATATAATATTTTAATAAACTTTTCACTATTTATATTTATCAACATCATTTGTAATCAATATTGATTTATTGCAGAATGAAAATCACTCTAAGTTTTATCCAGTTTCTCCGATGCATAAGTTTTTCATACCACACAAACACACTTCCTTATTTCATCCATCCATCCCACATGTGGTCTCTTTTTGGGTCTTTTACAATCTCTTGGAATCCAGTTTAAGTTCTACTGTCCATCTATTATCATTTCTAGCCATTCAGACTCTTCTTTATTATTTTTTTAAAATTATTTTTTTTTTTTAAAATTATTAATTTTTTAGAAATTTTTAAAAAAATTTTTTTTTTTTATAATATAAAAATTGGAAAAAAAAACACAAACACAATTTTTTTGTTTTGTTATTTTTTTTTATTTTAAAAAATATATATTTATTTTAAAATATTTTTTATTATTATTTAATAATTTTTTTTTTTTTATTATTTTATTATAATATTTTATAATAATTCAAAAAATAATGTTGAAAAAAATACACAAAATTTTTTTTTATTAAAAAAAAAAAAAAAACAACCCCTTAAACTTTTTATTTTTTGAAACCTTTTTTTTGTTGTAAAAATTTAAACATCCAATAAGATGGAGGAAAGGGGGTGTTTTGGTATTTTTTAAAAATTTGGTCAATTTTTTATTGTTTTTTTATTTTAAAAAAAATAAAAGAGGGACCCCTTTTAAAAAATTTTTTTTTGGTCCAACAACTGCAGATTCTTATACATAAAAAAAAAAGAAAGCGATTGAAAGTGATGCAAACCCCCCCATTTTTAACGAAGCAGGGAGGGGAAAGGTTAACTCTTCCAATAATGTCAATATCTATCTGTTTGTTCTTCTATTTATATATTTTACTTTTAATTCCTTCTAGTTATTCCCAAGATATATATCTCTCCATATTTCATTGAATAGTTTGACATCTCTACAATGCGCTTTTGTCAAATAACAAACTCTTATAAGTATATATATAAAATGATAAAACTTTCGTTTTCAAATTCATAGGCATATTTCCTTTTAAGACATTTCTACTAAAAGCATTCCATCCAAATTTAATTCTATGATTATCTTCATCTCTTATATTCTCATCATCTGACAAAGGTGTTGTAATTATTAATTTTTCATTTCTTCCCATCATAAATTTTCCTCTGTGAAAATTCATAGAACATTGTGCGTTAATCTCTTTATCATTTATCTTTAGTCCTATTTTCTTTCTTTCATTTGATAACACTTGCAACATTTCCTGAAGGTCTGAAACTTTATTAACCAAAACAAAATAAAAATTATCTGCAAAATCTTAAATAAAATTCATGTATTTTTATTCCCTTAGTTTTGAAAATATAGAATCACTCCTTTGTATACCTTTCTAAATGTTAATCTAATGGGAGTCACCATGTAGTCTTTATGTTATTTAAAACATGACAATATCCTAAATCTGTATGTTTATGATTTAAAGCTTTGACCAGTGTGGAAAGGCTTATGGAATCAAATGCCCTTTCATAACCAACAAATCCAAATTACAACACCAATTTATATCCATTGGATTCTTTCTATAACTTCTCTCAATACTTGAATTTGATCCATTGTGCTAAATCCATTTGTAAAACCAACTTCTTGTTATGACGGTTTGAATTCAAAGTTTGCTGTTCAAAAACAGTAATAATCTTCCGCAAAGACGTTGCATAAACTAATAGAAGACTGATATTAAAAATACCATCTTTATCATCTCTCTTAATGTCAATTTCATTAGTATATTCCTATGATCGTGTGGAATATCTTCATCTCTATATATTTGGTATATATAGTTTCGCTAACAATTTCATATATAAATTTATAACATTCCTTAAGGTGCAAATTTTGGTTTGATTACTATATGCATTTATAGCATTGGTTCTATTCTTAATGAAAATGTTATGCATTCTTTTTTTTAGGTTTTATCTTATATAAAAAAATAAATCCATATGATAATATAGAATTTTTTTTTTTTTCTTTTCTTAAGCTATTCACAATCATTATAAGTAAGAATCTGTAAATTATTTTAGTCAGGAAAAAAATTCATTCATAGTTTATTAAAGTTCTTCAATTTTGACAATGGGCATATAAATCATTAATTATAAATCAGAAGCAGTTAAACTCTTATTTATGAAAGAAATAACAACAGCAACCATTCCCTGTCCTGAAAATTACTGATGAGATCTTAATAAAATGGTTTACAATATTTATACAATTCATTCCCATGCAACAAAAATAACTTATCCTATCTGACATCAGAAAATAACAAAAATAATTACAGACACATTTGAATCTCGGTTTTTGTTTTTTTTTTTAAAAAGTAATGCACTGAAAAGACCGATTAATTTCATCTAACAAATAAACTGTTACATGATTTCTTTAAAAAAAAAAAACTATGCTAAATCTCATGGACACAAAGGCTAAACTCTCCATACAATAGCGCCACTCAATGCAAGCCAGAGTAATCAATGCATAAAATCCCTATCTAATGCCTACTCATCCAATATCCCCAGACTAGTTTCTAGCTTGTTAAATAATCAAAAATATGATTACATACTTTTCTATATCTAGTTGTTGTTTTTTTCTAAATGTGGGAATTTATAGTTTTATTTATATTCTAAGACTTAGTAAATTATTCATTGAAAAACTGAATAGCGATATCTTTGAAGATAAGCTCTATAGTTAAGATAGCACAGACTTAGTATGGAATAAATAATTTATTATTTTTACGAATTCAAACTAATAATAATCCAGTAATCAATATTCTTACTTTTTGCAAAAAAAGTCACAATATTCATATTTCTCTCTTGAAAAGCATAACACACTTTATTTGGAATCAAAATATATTTAAAAAGTATAACAGATATTTTTTTTAAAAAATGAAAAGAATTTAGAATAATTTGGACCAAATATCATATGTAAAAATAAAAAATATTACTTTTATTCAATGTTCATTTAAAATATTAGGGAAAAAAGCTTGAAACTATTCAAAACTTTTACCAATCTTTCTAGATCAATATAATGATGAAAGAGTGGTATATTACGAAAGCAATCCTTACAAATTTAAATAATAATAATAAAATTCAATATTTATTTACAAGCTACTTTATTAAAAAATAAAATTGGTGAAAATTCTTACTTCAAAATTTTTCTGCCATTCTTTGTCCATTTTTGCTTTTTCCTCTGCAGCAATTTCTTCTTCCCTTTTTCTTTTCCTTTCATGCATATCTTTAGCTTCTTGTTCCCGCCTTTTTCTTTCTAAATCGGCAAACAACTTCATGGTCATGACATACACTGCATGCTTAAACTGAAATTTATGTAAATTATTAATGAAATTCTTGTTTAAATCATAATATCAAAGTATATTGTCAGTTAATTAAATGGTTCAAAATAAAGTTTATATTTTATTTTACCTTTTCTGGATCATCTTCTTCAACCATTGTTGATTTGCTTTCTTTTTTCAATTTTTTTTTCCTTTCTTTAATCTGAAATTGAATGTTTATTATTACTGTTGATGGCTCTTTACCCATTGTTAATAACAAATATTATTGTGTCTTCTACTCTAAATAGTAAAGGTTTTCATAAATTTAAATATTTTTCAAACTTTCTCCTATCAATCAAACATTTGCACATATATCCAGGATGTTCATATATTTAATAAACTAAGTGATTAATACAGACTTTGAAATAATCATATCACATAATATCCTTGTTGTAATACATTACTCAGAATTATTTTGTAAGCAGACTTATAATGAATCGTTTTAATAAACTTGCAAATACAATATTATTTTTCATTTATCAATATCCGGTCTGACCTCCAACAGTATATATTGTAAATAAATCAATACTGATATTCAATAAAACTTTCTACTGAAGATCTTAAATATTATTAATTTCAACTGCATGTAAGTAACTTTTACTATTGCTTAAATATGTAACATATAGGAAATTTAATCACATCACAGAACATTCTCCTTGTATGTTACTCAGAATTATTTTGTAAACAATCATTTTAATAAACTTGTAAATACAATTTTACTTTTCAGTTATCAATACCCGTTCATTTATCAACATTGATATCCGAAAAGACGGAAACTTATTACTAGCGGCGATCTTCGTTCACAAATTAATCAAGCCAGCTTAACATTTCGTATATTATTTTAAATTTAATAATTTCAACTTCTGCTTAAATATGTAACATGCAGGAATATAATATCACAGAGCATTCTCACTGTAATACGTTACTTTTACCACTGAATGAATGGGGTTTGATAAATGAAAAGTAAAACTGTATTTGTAAGTTTATTTAAATGATTCGTTACGAGTCTGTTTACAAAATAATTAAGTAACGTATTACAAGAACGTTTTGTGGTGATTATCTTCGTACGTTACATATTTAAGCAGTAGTAAAAAATTTTATGTGATGTTGAAATTAGAAAGATTTGTAAATAAACACGTCTTTGGTTTTCACTGAATATTTTAATCTCTCAATTTCTCTATCTCATTTTTGACCATTCACTGCTTCTCTAGTAACATTTCTCTTTCACATATTTTTTCTCCCTCTAAATGTTTTGAAAATATGTAATACTAGAGCTTCTTACACATCTTTTAAGCAGGCAAAACTCTCCATACAGTAGTGCCACCCTGTGCCAACCAGAGTAATCAATGGATGCCAGAAGGTTTATGCATAAATTCCCCATCTAGTGCCTACTCATCCAATATCCCCAGACTAGTTTCTGGCTTGTGGGGATTTTATGCATCAGGCTTCTGGCATCCATTGATTACTCTAGTTGGCACAGGGTGGCATTGGTGTATGGAGAGTTTTGCTTGCTTAATAACAGTTATGTGCTAGCATAAGAGATGGTGAACATGTGATGTTAAGTTTCTTTAACTCAGCTTGAAAAAATTTGATCAACATGAAATTGATAAAAAATTTGTATTATAATTTTTTTCTGTATTCTTATGCATTAAGTTTTCATTGTTGTAGACTTAAGAGTAAACTACGTCTTTTATTCACCTAAACAAAAATTAATTATTTAATAACTATAGAAGAAATAAAGTTTGAAATGTAGTTTAAAATTACAACAGCCAAAGTTTTGACACAACCTACTTTAAATTATCTTCATATGCTGTATCTTGCAAATTAAAAAGCTGTAATAATTCATAAAAGTCTAAGTGTGCTGCTTCTTATTGCATTTCTTTCGTTTTGTCTTCATATTAATTTCCGAAAACATGCCTAGAATTGTCATAGCACATGTTTAAAGAGTGAGATTGCGAAACATTATGAAAATCGAGCTGGTAAACAAATTTACAAACTCCGAAGAGTATTATATTAAAAAAACCATAATATATTCAAACAATAGAATGATTATTAATAGTTTGACATTGTTTTCCATCCAATCTTTAGCAAAAATTATTATAATACTAAGTGATTAAATTAAAAAATAGATAATTCAACAAAAAATGTAGTAAATAATTTCTACATATATAATTTAATAAAAATTCCGTCAAATAAGCTCTATTTTATGATGACTTACAGCTATTATTCATTATTACAAATAAGTTATTGTGTCTGATATGATTAGTAGCATTATCTTAAATATAAGATATTAAAAAAAAAAACTAAGAAATTAAAAAAAAAAAACCATTTGTTCTGTGCGTGCTTTAGCTTCTTCTATGACATCCAAACACTTCTGTCTTTGAACGGCATCTTCCAATACTTTGTAGGCTTTATTTACAACTAAAAATAAAAAGATATATAATAAAAATATTGAACTATCAAAAGTAAAGCAATAGAAAAAATTAATAATGCATAATAAATTTATTTTATGATTTTATTAAAAAATAATTTCTTTTATAGTCTACGTAAATGAGTTCTCAGTCATCACAAATGTAATTTGTGACAAAGAAAGGGACAGAGGAACTGAATAGGTCACTTCCAGTTATTAATGAATGATTACTGAAAACTCAATACGGTTTTATAGAATTAAAAACCACTAAACATGGTTTTGCTGTCATGTAAATGCAAAAGAAGTAATATTCAAAAAAACTCCAGTTCTTTATCATTTATAAACTTTTTAGTTTGGATGGTTATAAACTTGAGAATGTAAACCGATTTAAAATATCTTGATAGTTTTATATGTAGAAATATAAACTTAGATGTTGATGTGCAGCATAAACTCCAATGTGCTGCTTTTAGAAAATTAAAAGATAGGTTATTTCATCACAGTGAAATAATTACTACAGCTAAATTAGGTATCTATAAAGCTGTAAACCTTATGGACACTATTGATGCAAAATAAATAAATTTAGAAAAATTTCATTGAAGAATGGTCCCTAAAGTTTTAAAAATACAATGACAAGATGATAAAACCAATCACGTTCTTCAACATGTTGAATGTGCCACTACTGAATCCATTATTGAAAAACCCACCATTTGAATGGAATGTAAAATAAAAGAACAATGCAGGTCTTCTAAAATAGTTTTATGGTGAACTTGAACGTGGGTTTTGTAGATGTAGACCCTATTTGCATTATAAAAATTATCTCAAACACATTCTAAAGAGACGTGACATTTATTGTTTCAATTGGAAAGATGTAGCAACAAATAGAACATGGTGAAAAGTATTTCAGAAATAAGTTTTCTGCAGAAGAAGTTAAAAGGCAGCACCAGAAAATATTGAATAAACAGAAAAATGCATCAGCATGATCCGTATGTGGATGCATTTATAGTTCACAGGTTGATCTTTACTTTTTTCTTTTGCTTGGAGTTGGAATGGCTATACTTGAATATAAGTAACTGTTGTTAATAAATACTGAAGGAATGTATGGAATACTTATATATATATATATTAAAAACAAGTTATTTTATAAAATAACACATAATTAATATGTATTTTCCATTCACTTTCTATTTAAAAACAAAACAATTGTAGTATCTTGCTTTTATGTCTATAATTTTTGGAAAAAAAGTTAATGTTACATTAAAGTTGAATTCATGTTTAATAAGAAGATTTTTTTTAAAAAAAAAAAACCTCTTTTATTCACATAAATGCATTAAAAAACAACAAATACATTTTCTTGAGCTATTTCTGATATTATGCAACTATAAATAAAAGTATAAAGCACTCATGTTTCAATTTTTTTTCTTCAAATTTTTAATGCATTTATAATGTGAATAAGTTTTTTTCTATAAAATTTTGTTTTTTAGGGTATTCTACCTGTTGTAGTGCAAGCCTGCTTATTTTTGCTTGTTTTCGAATATAGCAATCATGCCGGCAAAATTAAGATCATATTTATTTAGTTACCATGCACAAAAACAAATGTAATGATGAAATAAATTTATTATATTTTGAAAATGTTACACAAAATTGGGTATGTTTTCACTCAATCATTCCGTTTTATATTACAAAGAGTGCCACTAGGCACTGCTAGTATCAATATTATTAAATTAAAAATTTCCTCTTTTTTTCCTGCTAACATTTCCCCCTGAAAATGTTTGGTCATTGGGAACACATATATAAATAAAGCTGCAATTAAATCAAATATTGGAAAATGGATGAAAATTGAATTAAAAGATTTTATCTAAGCTCAGACTAAAAAAAATCACATAAACATCTTTTCTTTAAGCTTACATAAACTGTTAAAACAGTAGCAAAATTTTTTTCTCATATAACAGTGCCATCTACTGTAAGCTCTAGTAATCAACAGATGCTAGAAAGGTTGTGCACTGTAATTCCTATCCAGTATCTTCCCATCTAATATCTCTAGACTAATGCACATTTCTCCAGCATCCACTTCAACTTTTTGCTTCATTTCATGCACAAACTGAAAACACACAAATGTTTTCGATCCAATAAAGGTGACCATGATTATTAAAAAAACCAAAAACAACAAAATATATACACCTGGATCTCGTTTTACGCGATAGATAGGTTCCTCAGAAAACACGTGCAAACGAAATCGCGCAAAAATAGACGTAACTTACCTTGAAAAAGAGGGGATACGGACTGTGATTTTTAAAAACAAAGCACCAACGTAAAATTTACTTTAAAATTTGTGCAAAAAAAAAATAAGGAAATAAAATATGACTAATAAAAAATTTCAAATTTGAAAAAAATAGATACAAGACAAACTTTTTTTAAGTATAATATTTAATTTTATAATTTACAGTACAGTAATTTATATTTTTTTATACACGTTTTAATTATTATCGCTATTTGCTAATAAACAGTTTCGTTTGCAAACTGGTAAAAAATAGATTCTTCACAAGAGGAAATACAACTAGCGCCAAGTTCACTCTCATATTGTGTTAATGGTTTTCTGTTGACAACATAATTAGTAATTAATCTTTGAGACGATGATTTTATTAATTGTTTATGAACTTAGACTTATGATAATAAAAAGACATCTATTCACCACTGCTGGGAAAAATTTAATTAAAACTAACAATTAAAAATTAAATTCTTATTTTTGTCTTTAATTTTTTAATTTTCAATTCCGTTAAAAAATCAAATTTTGTTTTACATCACATTAATTTCAAGTCGCAGTAAGTAATTTTTAAATTGTTAATTACAATTAAAAATCAGATTTTAATTTTTAATTGTCAAATTTAATTGTGCCCACTGCTATTACTCATCTTTTAAAAATAAACTTGCGGACACTAAATGATTAATAATTGATTACGTTCTTTTTTAAAAAGCAAAAACAGAATGTGATTTAAAATGCAAAATTAACACGCACAATGTTTGAACAAATTTACATTATAATCTTGTAAAATTTAATGTGTGTATACATAAAATGTGGAAATCATGATTTTAATTTCATTATTGCATAAAATCTTACTATTATAAAGTACTGAAAATATTGAAATTACTAAGATGAAAGTCGAATTCCAATAATGTGCTATTACTTTCAATATGATGTAAATGTGTGAAATTTATTATTTAAAGTAATATCGCATTATCGGAGTTCGACTTCCGGTGAAACATGAATCGTGTAACTTCAAAATCGTGTTAAATAAGTCCGTGTAAAAAGAGACCCAGGTGTAGATGCTAAACTGGTGCTATGCAGAAAAATTAGGTTCGATTGAAAACATTTATGTTTTCAGTTTGCACTCATAGCCGTATAGTTTAAAGTGAGCATTAGAAAGATGGTGCCTGAGTCAAAGGTCCAGATGTGCGTCACTGATGAAAGCCCTAAGTTAGAAACTAGACTGGAGATATTGGTTAGAAAGTTACTGGATTGAGATTATAATATACAATCTTCTAGCAACTAGTGATTATTAGATCTTACACTAGATGATACTCTTGTATGGGGAAAAATTCTGCTACTGTTTTACAGTAAAAAACAGAATTAGTTAAATAAAAGCTTATAAAAAATCAATTTTTCTCAAACACAAAATTTGCTATAGCAATTTAAATTTAATTTTGAAAGCAAGCTTAGAAAGTGAATAATTTTCTTTAACGCCTAATCAAGAATAGTTTTTTATTCGACTTCCAAATAACTGGTAATGTAGATGTGACAATTATTTTCATTACTCAAAAGATTTCAGCTTTGATAAAGTAAAAAAAAATTTCCATGGTTTTTTTATTGCTATATACACACCCAAACAAAGTCATGCAATCTTGTAATGTCTTTTCTCACTTCATCAAAATTAAAATTTTACTTAAAAATTTTAACAATTAGAAGTTTATTTTACTTGGATAAATTTTTGTTAAATTTTTATTAATCTTCAGATGATCACTGATAAGTCTTTAATGGAGTTTTAGAGAATGTAATGGATTTTCAAGAGACAGATAATTATCAAATTTATTTTGCTTTTAATAACTTACAATTTCACATTTAAACTATAAGTATAACATTTTGTTATGAATTTAGAAAACATTACTGACATACTTTATTTATAAAAAGTGACTTTTTAATCTTAAAAAAAAAATAGATTTTAACTTCAAATGAATTAGAAATATAAATTAATAACATTTTAATTAGATTAATGTACTTTTTTTGATTTCAAAAATAAATATTTTAGATTTTTAAAATTTTCTACAACTTCATTATATACTGTTTTAAAAAGTATGACTTTTTGCTCATTTTGGACATTTCTAGACACAAAAATCAAATGAAAAAAAAAAGAATAGCTATCTAATAAAAGCTATGTTATCAAAAAAAAAATACTTAATAATAATGTCTGGTTTATAAAAAAAATATCCAGCTTCATTTTCATATTTTACTAATTAATCATCATCTAAACATAAAATTATCTTATAAACTGGAAACTGTAATACCTTTATCTATTAAGAAGCATCAATTTTGGGTTTCTAATAAAGCAATACAAATACCAAATATTGTTTTGAAAGCTCCTGAAACATCCTTCCCAGAAGCAAACTAGGATTCTATTTAATTTCAGGTTCAATTTTTTAAAAATAGATAAATATGACAATAAATTAAAAGAGTCTTAACAAAAATAAAATAAGCATACACTTTTCAAGAGTATCAATAAATAGATAAAACACAACATGGTTAACTCAAGGTGGATATTTAAAAATTTTGTAATACTGAAATTCTAAAGCGATTTCAGGAATTTTATAACAATCTTGACATTATCTAAAGTGAACTAAATGCATAACATACTAAAATCAGCAGCAAATTGCAGACACTTTAAGTACTTTTTAGAATGGAATTACAATTCCTACCTCATTTCCCCAGCTACATTATCAAGAAATAAAAAAATGTATAAAATAGAATAAATACTATTATACAGTAATTAAGGATTGTACTTAATGTTCATTTACCTATTTAATGATAATTTTAAAAGCTAAAACAAGAACTTCATCTTCTTGGCTCCTAGATTTACAGTATACTGGTAACTATGCTATTCTTATCAACTGCAAGAATGATAAACAGAATGTTCTTCATATTTTGAAGTCAACCTATAATGAATTTGGTTAATAATTAAAATTTAAAAAACCCAAGTGTTTTCTCAGTAATTTTCGACGCATATCACTATCTGTTTTAGAATATGTATCAGTTGAAATATCTTGGTAGCTTTTTATACGCATGGGCGGACTTACCTCGACATGCAGCGCAGATAATATATCATTATAGAGATATTACTGCTTTAACTAAATTAATTGTATAAAAGAATTGTTATTTTTCCATATTTATTATATAGAAGTGAAACGTGGACTTTGTAATGCCATAGAATTTCATTTTAAGAATGTTTGTAATATTGTGAAAAATACTATGGTAGAACTATAAAATCAACATGTATGTTTATGTGGCTGAATGTAGAATTAAAGCAATAGCTACAAAAAATCATTTTTATGGGATGAAACAGAAAAGAGTAACCATATTCCTAAAAATGATATTTTCTAGTGAGTAAAGGAGATCTCAATTACATCTTAAGTTACCTTATCGATTTTTAAAAGATGCAATATTACATAATTTCAATAAGAGACTATGGCTGAGAATAAAATACAATAGGGAGATGGAGTATCTGTGTTAAATGTAAATGTGATATATTTATGCTTCATGGAGTGTTTTATATAGCCATTGCAAAACTTATCTCTAACTTTTACTTATTTATCCCTCAAACCCTATATGGTGAATGCTAATGAACCAATCAATATCCTTTATTAAATTCGCATAATTCTTTTAAAAACAAAAATATCAATAAAAACTTGATGAAAATTAATTTAGAAGTGGAAAATCTACACTTTTGATACATAAACACACTGCAAAAATATCAAAAAATCATTAAGCAAAATTCCCAGTCTTGGCTCTCACTGCCTATGATGCAAACCTTCAATCTAAGTCAGAATGTAAGATGAATTTCTCATTTATATATATATTTTTTAAATAAATTGTGATTGCAATAAATAATGATTTTTGAAATGATTATTTTTGTTTACAAAATAAAGAACTGCATAATTCTCCTAGCTAATATCTAAGTTAACAATTTTTCTATCATTTTACTAAACTATGAGTAATCAACTAACACTAAACAGTACTGTTTTCCAAATTTCCAGTCTAATTAACAACTACTGGCTTTATCAGCTAAAAACATTGGATTATATATTAATAGCCATATTCTGTTGGATTGTATTATTAATAACCATATTCTGTTCAGTATAATGACTTTTTAAGCATCAACATTCTATAATTTTGAACTTAATTCAATTTTCTTGAGCTATATAAATCTTGAAAAGTCCACAACTATAATTTTGAAACCTGTTACATGTTAAATGTAGGGAATTTTTGATATTTCAACCAAAAGATGGTATATATTAATCACAGTATTATATTTCTCCAAAGTTATAATTACTATCTGCGGTAATCGCAGATCTCTTCTTTAGAGCAATCTATATAAGCCTAAATAATATATAAATATATCGTAATACCAACAAAATCATCAGTCTGCTAACATAAATAGCTCTAAATTGAAATGACATTAGGTTTCTGCTAATAATGAAGATATTAAATGTAAGCTAAAACGATATTTTCTTTGATTTATAACATTTTTTGGCAAAAAGCCAAAAATGCATACAATTAGCACATAAATAAATTAAATATAGGGTGTTGCTGATATAATGTCAGACCTAACAATTAAAGAAGTGAATTGTCTCGAGTTCAAAACTTATAAGTCATTAACTTAACTAATACACGATAGGCAAATCCAATAATCATTACTGGTAAAAACCAATAGCCAGAAATTATTTAGTGGATTAGATTATCACTATCCTTTGATAATCACTGATTAATCATATTTATCAGATGATCTTGGAAATGGTTGATAGAGTAAATTAATGCTCTTAATGTAAATGTTAAACCTCTACAAGAAAAATCACTAGATGCCAATGAGTCAAATATGCCTAGAATTTGCAGATAAATTAAGTCATTGAAATATGTATTTGCTGACTTAGTGTTAGACCTATATAATTTATCCATGCAAGTTAACAGTAAATTAGCTTAAACAGCATTAAAAAAATTAAGTCTCTATTAGTAAGGAGTGTTGGATTGCGCCTATTCATCCAGCAATCATCTTAACTACTTTTCATGTTATTCTTATATACAATAAGTGATAGAATTATTTATTATTCTTAACATAATTTTGTATTTGTGAATACTTATTATAAATATTGCTTATTTTATCAAAGATTGCTTATCTGCAACAAAACATTTTACATTAATATTATTTCACAATATATTATAATAGTTTGAGTGTTTTCGGGAACCTTTAGTTCCAGTATTCATAGCCTATCTTGGGGATGCTGGCTTGAGTTGTGATTTTTAAAGACCGAGTAGTAATTTATGCAAATTTACTCAATCTTCATATAGTCGGCTTTCTAGAGATGGAAAAACATGATGGCTTATTGCATTGTCATCATTTGCAATGAAGCACGCTTCTTTTATTTTGCGTTTGGTATCTTTGCATTCTGTACATAGCGCCATTGTTACAGTGGGTTCAAATACATGGCCCGTGGTTCTTTGGTGCTTGAGGAATATGGATTTACTTCTGGTGTTGTTTAGTGCTCTCCTATATAAGTAATGATGTTGGGAGGTTCTCGTAGTAATGTTGGCCCGGGTTTCTCCATAATATGCTGCTTCAATTTTAGGACTGTAAATATTATCAAAATATATTTATATCAGATTTTTCCTATTGCATTAAATAATTTAAAATACCGATCAAACAATCGTTTTATAGTTTGTATACTATCTTCAGAATTAAAAAAATGGTTATAAAAACGAAAATGATATAAAACTAATGGATGTCATAGTCAGTTGCCACTTTCTAAGATCATCCAGAAACATTATATATAGCAATGAAATGTCAAATGTCTACATGAAATTATATATTATTAAAGACTATTCATTCTCTTTGAAATCATTTCTTTCTACATAGTTTTTTCCAGATAGTTATTACTAAAAAAATTCATTATTTTGACCTAGAAACTGATTTTGGATAGTTTCTTAATCACTGAAAAACAATTAAAATTTTACTGAATCATAAGTTTGTTTAAATAAAACAACAACCTGATTTTCACTTCAATGTTTAACTTAAGGAAATACATTAAATCTTTGATGATAAAAAAAAAAAAAACTTACTCTCAAATGCTTGTTGTGCTCGATCTCTATCATCCCCATTTTTATCTGGATGTACTAAAATAGACAACTGGAAATATAAAAAAAAAAACACTATACTTTCATACAATTTATGTTTGTGGTTGCACGTTAACTATGCATATATATACTTACACATATCAATATATTAATTGTCCATTTTTGTTGGAAATGAAAAAAATTATAAATTTTAAAACAGTAGCAACTTTCTCCATACAATAGCACCAATCAGTACAAGCCAGAGGAATCAATGGATGATAGAAGCTTTGTGCATAAAATCCCTATCTAATATCTACTCATTCAATAATATACCCAGACTATTTTCTAGCCTATGGTCTTTATCAGTGAAGAACCTTGGATCTGAGAACAATGCACCTAGATTTTTCGATCTAATGCTCCCATCAAGCAGCTAGTTACCTTTTACTTTTTTATTTTGACTATAAAAAGCTGCGAGTCCAAACTAAAAGCAAAATGATGTTTTCAATCCAAGCTAATTTGCTTCTATAGTCATACAGATATGAACCCAGTTCAATATCTATATATCTTAATGTCTTTGGGTTTTTAATAACTCTAACCACCAACATTCTTTGGCAACAAAAGAATGTTGGTGATTATAATATAGAGACACCAAAATATATAAATACTGAACTGGGTTCAGATCTGTATGACTATAAAAACAAATAAGCTTAAATTAAAAACATTACTAACAAAGACACCAAAATATATAGATACTGAACTGGGTTTAGATCTGTATGACTATACAAGCAAATTAGCTTGGATTGAAAACATCGTTTTCAGTTTGGACTCATAACTTTATAGATAGTTGCAATTTTCAAATCCAAGGCTCCTCATTGATGAAGACCATAGCCAGAAACAAGTCTGGCAATATTGGATGAATCAGGCACTAAGTAGGGATTTTGATGCACAAACCTTCTAACATCCATTGATTGCTATGAGTTACATACATTAGGAAGTACTATTGTTATGGAGAAAGTTGGTACTTTCTGTAAGTGAATTGTAAATTTTTATACATGTTGTTGTTGATATAGATATAAAGTTTAGATATTTATGAAATGATAGCATATATAATTAAATATATTTTATTTTTGTAATATGAAGCATGGAATTGATATTTAAGGATAAAATGAAAATATTGAACAAGCAGTTAAATGAAAAGAACAAAAAAGAGATTATGACAATAACAGGAAGTAATTAATTATTAATGAAACAAAAGTTAGATAGTTTTTATTTCTCTGCATCATCATTGGCAACAATAAAGACATGATAAACAATTAATAGAATTGAAAAGAAATATAAAATTTATGATATGAATATTATATTTAAAAATAACTGTTCTATCATATATATATTCAATATTCTATAATTCTAAAAGGAAAAGGATAAACAAGCAAGACTTAAACCGTTATACTTTAAAATTTATCATTTTGAATGATGACTGAATAAAACAGTTAAATGTTTAGTTTTTAAATACAAAAAGTTCAAATTTATTTTTTTTAAAAATTACAATCCTAGAGGAAAAAAAAATTACTAACAATTATAATCTATAACTCTAAAATATGATAAATTTAGAAGAATATTTTGAAAACAGGCTATTGTGGAATAATACACACATATATATAATTTGTATATATTTCTAGTAAGCTATAGATAAAAAGGATTTAACAAAATCTAAATAGAATGAAGTACTCAAAAGAAAACTACTGCAAAAAAAAAAAGCAATCATACAAAAGGAATTCCTTGAAGATCACTGCCCCCCCACTCCACCGAATATTTCTTTGTGCTTATTATAATAAGACTATCTACGTCATTTGATCTCAAATCTTCATACTAATACTAAAATCTATGGATAGTAAAGCATCTTATATATAAAATCCGTATTTTCTCTGTTGTCTAATTGGGCGAATGAATGCTTGTCGATGTCACCTGTCAAATTCACTACTACTACATTTATGGAAAGCAATAATTCCACCATTAAATAATAAATGCTGGTGGAAAAAATCAGTATGAGGGCTTTAAACTAGAGATATAGTGCATATTTCATGGTAATGGTTCCCTTCCAGCTACAGAAACAGCACTAATGCCGATTTGTAATTCGATGTCAAGGCGTACTGTGCTTACATGGTCTGTCAATATCCTAATATAGTTCAGATGAACAATATACTTAGCAATGTGTAATTTAAAATGTAATATTATATTTAATAAAAAAATATATTACAAAACGATCGGCATTTTTGTATTCCTATATTAATAAATGGTAACTATTAATAATAAAAGCTAAAAAAATTATTGCCACCATCAAAAAAAAAAATTTCAATTGTTTATTCAGAGGCGCTTCAGTAAGTATATACTTGCATTGTAAAGTTGTTAAATATAACAGATATATTTAAAAATGTAAATTTTAGTTGAGCTTTATTAAAATTAGAAAATTTATTTATATAATATTAAAAAGCTTTGTTTAATTTACATTAATTCTTAAATAAAATTTGTTAAAGCATTCAATTATTACAAAACGATGGGCTGAAAGCCCGGAGTTTTTGTATTCTGCTGTAACAACAGTTTTTCAGATCGATGCAAATTAAATCTTTAAAAAAAATTTATTAAAGCAACCAATTAAAAAAAATGACGACGCCTTTACAAGATCAGGTGATTTGGTTTTATATAATACACATTTTTCAATACAATACATGTCAGACAGTTTAACAATATACAGTATAAACAACATCTATGATACAAAGTAATTTTAAAAAAATCATACATATTAAAACATCAGCAAAAACAATTAAAAAAAAAAGGATATACTAATATAAATATAAAAAATTGGTAATTGAGCACAATCCCATATATATCACACATTAAACTGTACTCAATTCTGGAAGTGTGTGTACATGAATGAATTCACTTGACCTCTCTTTAAAAAATTAATACTCTTCATTCATTTTTCTCATGATAAAAATTGATAAAGATGATGAAATACAAAAGAAATGATGTTTAATTTATAAATTTTAAAAGTCCTTAAATAAACAGAAAACTTAATTTTTAACATTGATATCATAGTATCAGGGTTTTGCATTGTGGATTAAAAAATGAAGTCTGTTTTTTTACAGTTTCTTGAACACACAGTCGCAATTTCAGGATCTGCAAATAGCACTGTAATGGCAATAATGTTGTAATATGTGCAAAATAAAAAAAATGTCTGTTATTACATTGAATAAATAAGTACATTTTTTAATTTCTATTTTTTTTTTACTTTCTATTTAATATTTTCTTTTAACCACATACCCTAGAGATATCACTGTCATTATATTCTGTAAAAATCAGAATCTTTATTACGCAAGATTATAGTTGTTTAAACTTGTTTCCTGCTGAGAAATATATAAAAAAGAACAGTTATTATAACGTAATGGATTTCACTATCAGTAATATTTTCAATACAATATTTAAGTACTTTTCCAGAAATTTAGTGTGGTCACTTTGTCTCAAATCAGGGCGCCGTAGAACCAATCTGTAAACTAATTGCATCATAATCCCAAAAAGTGCTAGGCTATCCAAGGAAATTATTTTGATAGATTATACGATGCTTTTTTATTGTTTGAATGAAAATAGATTATACGATGCTTTTTTATTGTTTGAATGAAAAGGTAAGCATATCATCATTGCAGGATTAAGAATAAAACCACATTTTCAAAAAAAAATTCCAAATTTTTCATATCTTTATTCACATCTATGAAATAATCCTTTTTTTTTTTTTGTAAAATAAAAATCTCATCCACATATTACTAATGAATTTTAATTTTGTTGGTTCAAATTCGTTAACAGAATCCTTGTAATGTTGCCATAACTGACCTGAGCATGATTTTATAATTTTATGCATTTTATAAAATTATTCTTAAAGACAGTAAAAAATAAAACAGATTTATATTTATAATATCACATTTTCTGGTTAAATAATATGAATGATTTACATCAAACACTGTAGTAATGTTATCATGCTCTTTTAATAGGAATAGCAAAGCTAATCAAGAATATAGTACGATGGCCATAATCTAAAATTTTTTGTAAAAAAAAAAATCAGGCAATGTATTTATTTAATGGTACTGTTTTAAAAAAGGGAACTTAATCATAAAAAAATATGTATCTCTGTATCATTATATTACCAAAAGTTTTATATTATAGATCACATATGAACTATGTAATTCCAGATAAGAATTTCTTCCCAAAATAATATTTTACGCAATTATTATAATTATAGAAACAATTTATTATTGAATGCCTAAATTGGATTAACGAAGATATTACAGCCCTCTCTAATAGTAAATATTACAAAATATAAAAGGGGTGGCCTATAGGTCTTCCTATGAGCGGCATAATATCTAGTATCACATGAAATAAATTTGAAATGTTATTCCTAAATACTCAAATCAAACTCTATCCCTGTTATAGATGTAATACATAGATGACGTCCAACCTGTGCCTAGAAATGCAAATTAAAGACATACAGCATGATCTTATGTCTTCAATAAATGGATTATAGAAAAAGAAGATAATCTAAAAGGCATAAAGTTTTTAGACTTACATATTCATTGCAAAGGTACTCAATTAAATTAGAAAATGTTATTTAAACCTGGCCAAGAGCAAGAGGTTATATGCCCCGAATCATTAACACTTACTGCTCATATCTTTGTAAATTCTAATCTGATACATTAATTATTTTTGGAATATCAGATCCAAAGATCCATTTCTTATTTACATTGTCAAAACATTCATTGCTAAAATTAATAACAAGCCTACTCACACTGATGGAAAACCCTGAATATCAAATGATGCATAAAACTACATGCAACAACATAACTACACAGCTTATATTGGTGAATCTCATGCGAATCGCTCTACAAAAAACGGTCAATACAAATATCAATACAATCGAACCAAACTAATACAGACATTAAATCTATCTTCCTCAAACTCAAGTCCAAACATGATCGAGCCTATATCTGCCAATATTTGTCTGCTGAGAGCTAAACGCAAAGTTAAAAAGACCTGAAACATTGCCTATAATATACATGCAATCAACAAGAAAAAAATCCTGCATCCCCTGTCAAAAAAAGTGGCTTATGTAAATAAATACATTTACATCTTATAAACAAATTTTATGTGAAGCACCCCTTCCGCAAATCTTCTATAAATCTCGCAATCTTCTTGAATAATAATAGCTATGCTTATGACCACTAGTCAGTCGAAAGCATGCTCAGCATATTATTTTTGATATATTTTGCATACTCATTTTAAAGTATTAAACAAGCTTTTTTTAGTATATATGTTACATTAAATTAAGTCATGTGACATCTGACTTGATTTTTTTTAATCATTTTAGTATATGTGTTGTATGTACTATTTATATTAAATATAAAAAATGGTGATCTATATAAAAATATCATTAAAAAAAATCAATCATTATAATGATATACCAAACACAGCATACACATGAGTTTCTCTGCTTCTGCTACTCCAGATCCATATAATGTAAGCTTAAGTAATCAACAGACACTAAATGGCAGTGTATTCTCTTATTCCATTATGTGTTTTCTTAAACATGATTTTGAGAAATTCAACTATTCATTATAATGACCTTTCAAAAATAAAGCTATTTTGTAATAAATAATAAATCGCTGATATCACTTAAAGCAGCATGTCTTTGCCATAAAATAAAATGAAAAGATTCATGTCAAAATATACTGTAATAGCCTCAGAAGATGCTATTACATTCACCATCTAGATTGTCTTTTCAATATATCAGTATCGTATAGTTTACTAATGAGGGCCTTACTCCATAGACCTAGCAATTCACATTATGCCTTTAGGTCAGGGAGATCAAAAAATTTCTTCAATATATGGCTGGCAATAGCAGATAATACTAATATAAAAACAAAAATCTAATAAGTAAATAAAATAGTTTTATTATAAATTTAGTGATCACATCAAATAAAATTACTAGAAATTTATAATCATATATTTTAAACATATATCTGGAATAATGCTCTGTAGCTACCTTGGATATAATGACCCTAAGATAATCTATTGATCAAATACTTCCATGGGTATAAGGTGACAACCTTTAAATTATTATAGGGGGTCTTTAATATCATCTGAAGTCTATCATAGACCAAACTTTCTAACAGCTTAACAATTTCAATGGTTAAAATAATAAATTAAATTAATTGGTAGGTATGTATGAGGTATTACAATTTAATTCCCAGAATGCACTTTCATAAAATAAACATATGGAAGTATACACTAGTGGTTACTATCACCTTCAAAGTAGTTCTCTTGTGCATCTATTCATTGATTAAAACAGTGTTCCCATTTCTGGAGCTAAACCTGGAAATCATTTTCAGGAATACTATTAAACAGCTGTCTCACATTCTTTTGGACATTAGTTATAGTAGAATATCTTTGTCCTTTCAATACAGTTTTTAATTTTGGAAATAATCAAAAATCACAGTGAGCTAAATCAAGTGAATAGGCAGGATGGTCTAGTTGCGTAATTGATTTTTTGGCCAAAAAGAGTAAGCATATGCGTGGATATTTACTATGTTCTCAATAGCTAGCTAACAACCAGCTCTATCAGCTTAAAATTTACACACGTGTTATCTTAAACATGTTAAAACATGAATGTTCAATACTTTTGAGATTACAATACAATTAGGTCATGGGTGATACCACCCAGTCATTCTGAAAATTAAATTGTGACATCTTGTATAAGTTACAATCTATAGATAAGTTGGAAATTATCTGGTCGTGAGAATGTGTCAAAATATATTATAAAACAATGCACAAAAATCTTTGCGACCTATTTTCTAAACACATACAAATATATTAATTTTCTTTCCAATAAAGCATGCGATATATACAAGATGTAACAATTTAATTCCCGGAATGAGTGTGTAGTGTCCCCATGACTTAATTGTATCAAAATCACATGCATATTGAACATTCGTGTTTGAACATGTTTAAGCTAACACGTATGCAAATTTTAAGCTGCTAAAGTTAGTTGTTAGCTATTGAGAAGGTAATAAATATCCATGCGTACACTTTGGCTAAGAAGTGAGTAAGCAAAAGTTATTGTGAGAGACTTTTTGGCCAAAAAATCAATTATATAACTAGTCTATCCTGCCTATTCATTTAACTTATTTCCAAAATTAAAAACTGTGCTGAAAGGACAAATATTTTCTATTATAACTGATATTCAAAAGAATGTGAGACAGCTGCTTAATGGTATCCCTGAAAATAAATTCCAGGTGTGCTTCTAGAAATGGGAACGCTGTTTTAATCAATGTATAAATACACAAGGGACTTTTAAGGTGACAATAACCACTAGTGTACACTTCACATACATATTTTATGAAAGTGCATTCCAGGAATTAAATTGTCAATCTCGTATATATAGTTGTGATAAATACAAATCTGCTTAGCCTACTTCAACTATATTTACACAAAATATCATCGCATATTCTAAACACATATTCATATTTTTTTCCATAAAATATATGTGATATATATATAGGATTTGATAATCATACAAATTTATATGCCAACTAAAAGTCATGATATTGAAATTGATGAAAAATATGAAAAGATAGAGGAAATTGTCCAATATGAAGGAAAAAATTTGTGTATATTGCTATTGGGGATTGCAATACTATTGTGGGAAAGGTAAGGAAGAGAAAATTGTTGGAAATTATAGTATTGGAAAAAGAAATGAAAGAGGTATCTGACTTGTACAATTTTGTAAGAAGAATGGGTTTGTGATTACAAACATTTTAAAAATCATATAAAAAGTTTGTATATATGGAAAGTTCCAAGTGATAAGAGAATGTTATCAAAATTGATTATATATTGATTCAGGATAAATATAAGAATGCTATTAACGATTCACATGCTTTGCCTAGTGCTGAAATAAACTCAGATCATAATTTAGTTATGGTTAAATTAAAAAGACATAAAAGAGGGAAAAGATATTTAAGATAGGACTTAGATAAATTGAGAGAAATTAAAAAAAAAAAAATTGGTTTAATATGTGAATATAATGTTCTTTTCACATCAAAACCAATCAGAATACTCTCCTTTTTTCTTTTCAAAAACTTTATTTTTCCCATATGGTGATAGAAAAAATAATTTTTGGAAAGAAAAAAAGTGTTTTGATTGGTTTTAATTGTTAAAAGAACATTATATTTACAAGTCATATATATTCTTGAAAGAAAAAAAAGATATGTGCTGCTGTTAACAACTTTTTAATGGCAGTAATAATAAATAGAATATTTTTAATATGTGGAAATGAAATAAAAAGGATTGTTAAAGATAATGAGTATATAAACAATCCTGATAAGTGATGTAGGATTAAAGGATTCTTAAAAACAGCAAAAAATGAAATAGATATTATTTGGTTAAGTAAAGCTAAATGATCTTGGATAACTGAAGGTATTTTGAAAAGATGGAATTATGTGCAGAAGATGTAAGAATGTAAATAGTGAGGAAGGGCAAAGCATATAGAAAAATTAATAATGAGTTTAGAGTAACAGATTTAGCAAAAGGAAAATAGTTGGAGCATGAATGTAGAGAGATAGAAGTGCTTCAACAGGTGAAAAGATATGATCTGGTGCTTGATAGAATAAGAAATGTCACTGGGAGAAAGACATGGGTAGCAAGTGAGATTGCAGATAAAAATGGAAAGAGATTAATTGATAGCATATATTAAAAAGATGGAATGAATATCTTCAGTGTCTACTTAGAAGAGAAGAGAATTTAACTATGAACTTGAAACTGAAGAAGATATTGAAGCAGATGATAAAGGTATGGATATATTGTCAGATGAAGTAGGAAAGTCAATTGCACAAAGAATGGTAAGGCTATTAGACTTGATGCAATACGTATAGAATTTTTGAAAGAAATGGGAAAATTTACTATGAAAGAAATAGTTGAGCTTTGCAATTTGATATATAATGTGAAGACTTTTTAAGAACTATAATGATTCTAATTGCTAAAAAGAAGAAAGCTGTTAAATGCGAAGAATACAGAACAATAAGTTTATTATCTCATGCTTCTAAAGTTTTATTGAGAATTTTAACTCAAAGAATTTATGGGAAGGTAGATTATATTGGGAAAAAAACAGTTTGTTTTTTCAAATAGGGAAGAGTACAAGAAGTGCTATTGGTGTTGTTAGAACAATTGCAGGGAGATATAATGAAAAAGATAAAGGAATTAGTATATGTTTTGTGGATTTGGAAAAAGCATTTGATAGAGAAATCTGGAATAAACTCATGACAATCTTAAAAAATAAAGGAGTATTTTGAAAAAAAAAGAAGATTGATTTGGAATATGTATACTGGACAAAGGATAAGAATTAAATTAGGGAATAATGACACTGATGAAGTGAATATAGAAAGTGGAGGAGCAAATGTTGAAGGTAGAATAATAATATGGCTCTTATAGCTGAGGATGAAAAATTCTTCGGAATATGTTGAATAAATTGGAGGAAAATATTTATGGAATGTGGAATGTAGATTATTGTTGAGAAGACCAAGTGTTTATGGATAGGAGAAATGCAAAATGCCAATTGAAATCCATGATAGCATAATTCAAGAGGTAAAGAGATTTAGATATTTGGGTAATTGGTACACTAAGGATGGAAAAAGTGAAAATGAAATTAAAAGAAAAATAGCATTGGCAAAGAAAAGTATTGAATAATAAAATTAGGAACACAATGGAAGCCTTCGAGGTGTGGGCATGGAGAAGAATGGAAAAAATCAATGGGATGAATAAAATAACAAATGAAATTTTGAAGAGTAAATGAAAAAAAAAGATTGATTGAGGAAATCACAAAGAGAAACTGTATTGGACATATATTAAGAAATTATAGTTTGATGGAAAATGTTTTGGAGGAAAGTGAAAGTAAGAAGAAAGAACAGAAAAGACATTGTTGAATGAAATAAAAGATAGGAAGAGTTATGTGGAATTGAAGAGCTGAGCAATGAAAAGAATAGAATGGAAAAATGGATGAATTGCTCATGTGACTAATCTCTGAACCTGTCAATGGGATAAAATACTATTGATGATGATATCAGTGATATTTATGATGCTATATAGTTGGGTATGTGGTTGGATTCATTCTACATCAAGAAAGAGATCTTTCCAGATAGTTTGCTCTAAGTACCTTGAGTGTAAACTAACAACATACGGTAGCTTTTCCTGATACTGGAGGAAAACTCTTTATTTTCATAGTGGTTTTATCAATAGGACAATGATGCAGAAACCAGCAATATAAATCAGAGAACAGGCAAAGAGACAAAAACCAAGTGACTACTGCTATTTGCTATTTATACTTTTTCTTTTCAAAAGTTTTTTTTTTTTAAAAAAATAATTGAAAACAGATTTTTCATAATCTTCTATTTTTAATTAAAATTAAAATTTTAAAAACCAGAAAAGAAAATATATAATAAAGTGCAATAACAAATTAGTTTCAGAGTAATTAATTTTGATACTGAACAATATGATATAAATTTTTACTTCTGATTTTAATTAATCTGATATTTTGTAGTTTTCTTGGACAACAATTAAATTTTGTTCAAATAAATTCTTTACCTCAAGACAGAATTAAACTTATGAAAGAAAATTATTATTTCCTGTCTGCAAATGAAATTTTAAAACATGAATTATTTAACTTAAATAATTCACTTTGAAAAATCTAAACTAAAGATTATTAATAAAATAAAAAGTATTTATACCTACATATGTACTCATACATGTATTAATTTTAAAATCTAACTTATGACATTTACCAATCTTGTACTCATACATGTATTTATTTTAAAATCTAACATTATGATATTTACCAATCTGCACTCAGAGAATTAAATCTTACTCTCCCCTTTCATACTGGCCAATTTAACTAAACTTTAATTAAGATGGTTATCCATTTCAATATACACCTGGGTCTCTTTTTACGCGGACTTATTTAACACGATTTTGAAGTTACGCGATTCGTGTTTCACCGGAAGTCAATTTCCGATAATGCGCTATTACTTTAAATAATAAATTTCGCGCACTTACGTTATATTGAAAGTAATCGCACATTATTGGAATTCGACTTTCATCTTAGTAATTTCAATATTTTCAGTGCTTTATAATAGTAAGATTTTATGCAATAATGAAATTAAAATCATGATTTCCACATTTTATGTATACACATGTTAAATTTTACAAGATTATAATGTAAATTTGTTCAAACATTGTGCATGTTAATTTTGCATTTTAAATCACATTCTGTTTTTGCTTTTTAAAAAAGAATGTAATCAATTATTATTTTCTTATTAATGACACTAATCATTAACGTGCTCTTAAATTCCAACGAGAGCTAAATGGTTGTATGTCTGGATATCGCGAGCTTCGTAGACAATTAATAAAATCATCATCTCAAAGATTAATTACAAATTACGTTGTCACCAGAAAATCATAATTAAAACGTGTATAAAAAAAATGTAAATTACTGTACTGTAAATTATGCATAAAAATATATTATTTTGAATAAAATTAAATATTATAGTTAAAAAATGTTTGCCTTGTATCAATTTTTTTCAAATTTGAAATTTTTTACTAGTCATATTTTATTTCCTTATTTTTATTTGCACGAATTTTAAAGTAATTTTACGTTGGTGCTTTGCTTTTACGCGAATTCTGAAAAATCACAGACCGCACCCCCCCCCTTTTTCAATGTAAGTTACGTCTATTTTTGCGCGATTTTGTTTGCGCATGTTTTCTGAGGAACCTATCTATCGCGTAAAACGAAACCCAGGTGTATATATGAAAATTTCATTCAATACATATTTTAAAAACTTTTAATTACGTAATAGCACCAAAATTAATTGGAAAATGTATACATTATATTATTTAAAACTTATCTTTTTTACTTAATTAAGAACTTTGTAATTATAATAGAATTCCAATATCATCTAAATCAAAATGGCTTCCTCATAAATATTCTAGCTAAAAAAAAAATTGTTTTTTAATTTTTTTCATTGCGTAGTTTAAAAAAAATTTTGATCAAATAATAAAATGCACCAAAAATAATTGTAAAAATCTAATTTGTAGTTAAAATTATTTTTTTTTTTTGTTTTATTTTTATACAACATATATTTGCACGGATAATAGAATACAGACACCATTTGAAGCAATATTCTTATTGACACTCAACAGAAAAAAATGATTTAATCATTTTATACAATAATTACAAATAAAATTAATGACATAATAAAATGCACCAAAATTAATTAGAAAATACACATTATGCTAAATAAAATATATATTTTTTATTGCTTTATTTTTAATTAATATGTTCACGAGTTCAATGGTGTGTTGATGTCATTTCAAGCAATTTGGTCTACCGCATAATCAAAAACAAAAAAAGCATCCTTTTTATTAAAAAAGTTTACAAAAAAAATCAAGTCGTGTCACATGATCTAATTTAATCTGACTTAATTTTTTTTTTGTAATTTTATTTTTTGCTATTAAGGCTTTAGCGATTTTATAATGCTAAAGCTATTAACATATTGTGTATCTGAACTTAGTTCAGTCCCATATGGCTATTTATATTAGATAGCTGGATTGGAAGACATATGGATGTCTGAAAATTCCAGATTTTCTACTTAATAGTTATACATTAGATAAAGTGCTAGGCTTGTCCTGGTATTTTTAATCTAATGTTTGAATATCCTAGCATCTCCCTGAGAACGCCAGTAGCAGAAACCGGTCTGGGGTTGGGGATATTCTGCAAAGCTTGTTAAAGCTTATTTGCGAGCTCTATATATAACATTAATTAAGTTTGTATATTATATTGACACAGATTAGTATTTTTGATTAATAAAATGCCCCAGACTCTAATTTTAAATTTATTTTTCTAAACTATTCAAACTTTATTGTATATTTTGAAATTTTAGTAATAAATTTATTCTGTTACCATAAAAATTCATTGTAGTTTCTTGTAAGGCTAGTTACTTCTCAGACCAGTTTCTAACTATTGGCTTTTTCCAATGAGAAGCAATTGAATTTGTATATAAGAATGTGAATATAAACAATGCTAGAACTGCTAAGTTAAATTATAGCTTTAATTTATTATTATTTTATGATTATTATTTTTTTTGTTCTTCTTTATGTGAATAGACTTTTTAATAACAGTATAACTGTAAGAATCCATTGGGAATAAATTAAGGTAATGGCATTTATAAAATTATTTGTGGTCAAAATATGTAGATAAAACTAGATAGATATTCTTTTTTAAAAAAATCAAAAATATACACCTTTATATGGTAAGGCTGTTCAATTTCATTTTTTTTGAAAAGTGAGTTCTGGTTATATCAATTTTTGTTTCTCAACAATGTAATGATTTTACATCAGTATTGGGACATAAGAAAAAGAAGAATTTTAAAAAACTGTATTTATTAATCCAAAGTGAAATTAGCTTTCTAGAATGATTATTTGCAGAACATGGAGTCTCATATAACATTTTTAAGTTCTATTTATGTATTAATATTTATTTTCCAAAGTTTAATTTCCATATAGTTGGGGCCAAAGTTAGTTTTGACAAGTAAATTTGTAATATCACTTATTATGTTTAGTTATTATAATTATTATTGATTGCAACATGCTAAAAAAAATTATTTTTTTTTTCCATTTTTCTTTATCACTGAAAGAAGGAATATTCGGAGTCTTTTATTTAGTAAATGGTTAGCACCGGGCTCAAAATGAAATAGCAAAGATTTTTGGCTTCAAATTTGAAAAGGAACTTAATTACACATTCCATTGTTTATTTTATTATCATTATTGAAATAATCATTTAACAATTTTAATACAATATTTTTAAATTTACAAAAATAAAATAAAGATAACTTACACGTCTATACTGTTTTTTAACTTCTTCGGGTGAACTTTCTGGTTCTACTTGTAAAACCTGAAAAATAATAAATCATCTTTAAAATGATGCATTATTCTTATTTAAACAATTTTGGTTCTTTTATGAACAAATCATGAAAGTGAACTTTTATCTTTTACACAAACTAAATATTTAATATTCGTTTTATAAGTTTTTCATTTTTATTGTTAGCTTATGCAAATGGAATACATGGGAGAAATCTTACTTTAAAATAATATAAAGTTGTAAATAAAGACTTAGTCATAATGAAAAAAACATATTATTAGGTTATTCTTACCTAAAGAATAAGCAAATCCTCACTATTTGGTATCTGCTAAGTATTATCTTCTTTTTCACTATTTTTCCATAAAAAGATCCCAGAAAATCCTTTGCCCTGCTGTGGGTTATTTAGAGTCAATTTTATTTTTAAGTTACAAATAATGTATACTTTATAGTTTCCAGAATAACAAATTAGTTTAATATGAGTATGATTAAAGTTTGAATATAATCAAACACATTTAAATATATAATAAAGATTTTCACTATTAAAAGATAAAATTGAAGAAATTTTTGGGAAATACAATATATCAGTCCTCCGCATTGAGAAATTCCTATGTTCGGCAATAAAATAATGCTATTTAAAATCTAGTAAATTGTCCAATCACTATCAGAGAAAGGTAAAGTAGACAGTTTGACTATTAAATGGGAAGTTGGAAAAGAGTTGGATATCCCAACATATAATCTTTATAGTTTCATATCATTTTATATCATTACTGCTATCTCTTATATAATGCTTTTTTGATAAATTTCTTCCCTTTTTTTTCTTTTACTGGATAAAGTTTTTTGTACCATTTAATTTGTGCATTAAGGTAACAATATATCAAGGTACATAAAAAAATTACCAGTGAGATCTTAATTCATATGGTGAAGAAATATCATTTGCAGTGAGGTTCTGATTGACATCACTAAATATAGCATTTAGTTTGAGATTTAGCATTATTGAGATTAGTAAAAAAAAGTTTCCATTATTTGTTTGCATGTTAGTGGGGGGGAGAAGTTTCATACACAAGAAATTAACATTACAAATTACGTTGAAAAAATAAATTTTCTTATAGCAGAAAAATAATAATAACTGTTACCTTAATGCACAAATTAAATGGTACAAAAAACTTTATCCAGTAAAAGAAAAAAAAGGGAAGAAATTTATCAAAAAAGCATTATATAAGAGATAGCAGTAATGATATAAAATGACATGAAACTATAAAGATTATGTGTTGGGATATCCAACTCTTTTCCAATTTCCCATTTAATAGTCAAACTGTCTACTTCCTCTTCCTCACTTCAAATTTCAATGGATCACAATATATCTTCTCTTATCAAAGTCCTGTCTAAATACAATATTTTTTTCTCTCTCTCTATCTCACTCCATCTATACCACATATCCAGCTTTTTAAATTTAAAACGCACCCTACTCCCTACTATCATATTTTAAGTTTTAATAGTTTCAATTCATTTTCATACCAAATTTTATCAAGTCTGAGTGACCTTTTATTAAATTCCTCCTTACTCTCTCCATTAGAGTGATCATATCACACAATCAACAAATATTCAATAAAACATAAGAGAAAAGCAATTAAATCTGTTTTAGACTTTTTTTCTATAAAAAATTTAATTTACAGATAACTTCTGCCTTATTTACAAATTCTAGAATAGTTTTTCTCTCTTTCTAATCCACACATTTTTATTAAAATAATTCTTTTTTATAAAATACATTTTCAATAACTTAAAAAATATTAGATTTCTATCATTTATTAAATATGTATTTCTCTAAATAAATCTTAAAATTAATGGCATCTCCCAACTTTACAAATCTTTCAAAAATTGTATTCATCATTAAATACATTTGCTAAAATATCTATTCATAATATCCAATCAAATTTTTATGTAAAAAAATTTACCTTTCATTGAATTAATCATTTAATTATTTATTTAGAGGAATTTTGATGATTAAAAAAAACTGATGGCCCATATGCCTCAACATGCAAACACCAATTAGTTCTATTAAATCCTCTTCTCTTAAATCTTCAACAATTCAACATAGAATAATCTCTTTTAATTTTTACTATTTTTATTTTAATTCAAAAAGCTTCTTTCTCTTTTCTTAATTCTACTGTAAAATTACATAAATATTTTGAACAATTACACAGAGAAGGTAAACTTTACATAAATTTATCTTATTTACTGCTTAGCCAGTTTTCGACAAACAAGACAATATAGATATATAAAGAACCGAGTAAATTTAGGATATAATTATAATAATAAAAACAAAACAGTTGAAAGATTTTATAACAAAATGAAGAATCCTCCACTACCTCAACAAATGAATTCTAAGAAATGGATCAGTCTCCCATATGTTCTGAAAATAATACAAAAATTGAAAAGCATATGTACAGACACATATAACATGTTTTACAATTCCCCCTGAACTAAATACATTATTAAATAATTCCAAGAATGCATTGCCCTCATAGCTAGTTATTTATAAAATTCCATGCAGCGATCTCATATGCAAGGCTTCAAACTATGGGGAGTCGCGTGCGAACTTATCTACCAGAACAGCCCAGCATAAATATTTATTTCATTGGGTACAAAGAAGTGAGGACTATACATCAATATTTCTGGATCATGAAAGTAAATTCGGCCACAAATTTGATTTAACAAAGATTAAAATAGTCTGTACAGAAAGATAGGATAAAAACATAAAATTAAAGAGGCTTGGATATTTTCAAAGAATCACCACGTTATAAATAAGGACTTATGTGTTCCTCTCTCAAAAAATGAAACATTTAAATACATTTGCATAAAGCAAAACACATTTAAATATTAAATTAAGTCCTGAAAAAAATATAAATGCCATGAATATTATACAGACTTCTGAAATGTGAAAATGCTATGAATGTGACAAAATTGTCGAAAGCCCGCTAAGCAGCAAATAAAATAAATGTATATAAAGTTTACTTTTTCTGCGTAAATGTTCAAAACATTTATATTTTTATTTTAGTTAATGTTTAAAATTAATGCAAATTTTCCCTCTAATAGATTACAGCTCAAATCACTTTTATTACTATCAATTTCATCTTTAATTAATACAGATTCAATCTTAATTATGATATCTTTTTAAATATAAAGATTCTATAATAAATTATGTTAAAAGATAATAACAAGGAATATCAAACTGCCACTACGATCAAAGATAATGAGGCAAAAAAAACATAAACTAGATATGAATTTTGCATCTTTCTTTTAATAAATGTTTAACCTGCACTAGCCTGCTTTCCATTTTCTATAGTTTTCAACTATTTTTTCTAACACTGACTTTTTCCTCTTTTCGTTCATTATAAGCTTTCTATATATACTTTTACTTTCATTGTCTTTCTTTTCTCTATTATTTTTTAGATATACATCAGTCCATTATTTTTTACTTTTTTATCTTTGTTATGATCATGACTTGGATTTAAACATGGATGAAGATTGAAATTTTTTCCAGATAACTGATGATGTTCTAAGAAATTCAAATTTTTTTCAGTCAACCTGCATATAAACAACTTACCAACTGATAATCACCATTAAACAAATAATCTTATCTGGAGTGTATAAATTCCAGGATAATTTTCAATTTATAAAAAACTGAAAACTATAGTTCACATTTATCTTTATCATTTATAGTAACTTCTTTCAAATTTTCATTTTCCTACTTATTATAGCATATTGTGACCTTAACTACTATGTACATTTATTTTGGTGTTTCAATTTAAATGAAAACATTTCATTTATCAGTGCTCTTTTTTTTCCTTCAGTACCTAGTCCCTTAAAATACATCATCACTTTTACAATGATTAAACTCTAATCAAAATCTATGATCGCTCCATGACCGTGCATATGCATTCTTAATACAAATCTTAAACGTATTTTGCATAAGTACACAATCTAAGTGAAACGTATTGCTATCATCTGAAGCTTTTCAAGTATAATCTTAATTCATAATCTACAATCCTTTTTCTTTTTTCTTGCCCTATTACTGAATTCCATTTTCCTGTGCTACCATTATTATTTGTATTTTGTTGTTTTCCAATTGATCTTTTAACTTTTTCATAGATGATCTTTATTTCATTAGCATGATGTTCTTTCACTGATATGTCTAATGTAATTATAACTTCTATAATTCAATCAGCATTAGTAAATTCTTAATCAAAACATCCCATGTTAATTCCATTATGTTAAAAGTAGAAAACATTTATCTCTTGTATTTTCTTTGGCCACATATTATCCCTTCATTTCATTATCATAATATATCTAACGTTTTCATTTCTATCAATAGTTTCACAAACTTAATTAGGATTATAATAAATAATTTTTTGTATTGAAAAAAGTAAATAGTCATTGGTGGTCGAGAGGTCAGCGCGACTGCCTTGCACTTGCAGGCAGTTGCCCGGGTTGCGGGTTCGCATCCCGGCCGATGCTATGATATTTAAAAAAATAAATAAATAAATAATAGAAATGTCTCAAATATTCAAACAAATATTTAAATTTCAGACTAATATAAATTATCTATAATCTTCAAAAAAAAATTTAAGTTCTTAAAAGGCATACATACTGTGCTTATATAATGCTTCACAAAATTATTTTAAATGTTTGTAATAATTTTAAAAATATCTTACGAATTGTTTCAAAAGAATTATTTAGAAAAAAAAAAAAACTTTATTTTAAATAATTTCTTTATAATGTTGATAAACAGAGCAAAAATCTCCATACAGTATTGCCACTTAATGTGCTAGTATAGGAAATGTGATCATGTGATTCTTTATAATGTATTAATAGATTTACAAAAGTTTATATATATACAACAAACTTTTAATCCATTATTTATACATATATCATTTTTCTCTAAGCACTGCTTGCTTGCTTCTATTCCAAAATCATTACCATTGAAATGCAAGTTATTTGTAAAAGAACGACTGTTTTTCAAACTGTCATATTTTTGTATCCATATTTAAATCAGTCCCAATCTACAAAGATGGTTTTAATTTATTTCAAGTAATATTTTTATTATTTTATTTAAAAAAACTAACAAACATATATTTGCTCTTTCTTTTAACTCGTATTTCAAATAACTTTGTCTTATTTTTTTTTATATATATAAAAACTCTTTAACAATTACCTTCACTCCTAATCCTTTTCATTAAAAAAAGGTTTTTTTTTTATGTTTCATTTATAGAGATCATTTAAAATATAAAATTTGATTAAAAGAGATCTTTTTAAAAAAAAAATAAAAAATCTTTTAATAATAAATTAATGATTAGCTAAAAATTCTTTATTTTTTAAAAATATATATTAACTAAAAAATTTTTAAACGTGCAATTATATATTAAAATAATATATAGTATACTATATAAACACCCATATATTTTGCAAGTAATAGATAAAGAATATTTTGAATTATAATGTCTGGGTTTATGCACAAAGTATTTCATCAAAAAATCATTAAATTGTTCATATCTAATTTTTTAACACAATTCTATTCTATCATTTTGACATTATCCATTATTTAATTTATCCAAATTTGACAAATGCCTCTATTATTATTACCAAGCATATCATTAGTATATATCAAGCTATACATCCTCATCTACTACTCTGAAATTTAATTCTCTCTTTTCAAAAAAGATTGAAATATAATTCTGTTTTATAAAAGATTAACTTAAGTAAAATTAAGTTCAATGTCCATTTTTAAAATAATAGTAAATTTCTTAATTTCTTAACTTACAAAACATATATTCTTGTTTTATGTTATCAAAATACAAAATAATAAATTGAAAATCATTTTCGAAATGATATTTTGAAATTGAATGTCTTTCTGAAAACTATTTTAAAAATAAAAATATATGGTAAATAAATAATATTTTTTGAAAGAAATGTATGAATCAAATCTCCCATGCTCTCCTGAATTTGTCAGTTCTGTATTCTTTTTCAAATTCTTAAATTAGAGCAATTCAAATTTATCAAAATTAGTTGAGTTATGAAAAAAGGTTCTACATCATTAATTCTGCATCCAATGACGTCTTCCATTTTCCAAAATGACGAAATTTAATGGTATTACAAAAATATTTTAATATATGTTTACTTTCAAGAATTCAACTTTTCATTCTTTAAAACATGAACAAAAAATAAAAAATATATTTAAGTAGACATTACATATAGATAGATATCTGTGTACATGTATATCTGTTTACATGTAGTAGATAAATTCCATATAGTAGTTCTTTAAATATTTATACAAAAATGTATTATTTTATACTATTTATGGGTATTAAAAGTAACAAGCAAACTTAGCAGGCAGTCTGCAAGTATGTGCATAAGTATAAATAAAAATATATTTCTGTCACTCTATGCAAATGATTTACCTGCACATGTGTCAATCCTTATAGTTACTCGTAAAAATTATAATCCACCAATGTTATTCTTAGTATATTATGCAAAAAAGTTTCCTTAATATTTTATTTGCTTTGTTAGGGGAATACAATATATTGTAGAAATATCCAAGATAATTTTTGTAGAACTAATAGTTTAAGAATGGCATGAAATATCACTGGTAACTTTTTAAAAATTTTAATTTTAAGAGGATTATAATAACTCTGTTATTAGAAACTCAGTTTAAAAACTTATCTACCAAAATTTGCAATTCAAGAATAAAAAATTAATAACTTCATAAATGTTTATATTAAATAAAATTTAAAATTTATTGGTATTCACCAGTACATTATTTTTATGATTACATTTTACTTTTACATAAAATATACTGAAGACATTGTAAAAATTGTACTTTCAATTAAATGCAAATACAATGGGCAATGAGAACAAAACAAAGAAAAGAAGGAGAACAAAAGAAAATCTGTTTATAGGATATTTAAGACTTTTAAATATTAAAATAATGTATATATGAAGTAATAAAAATTTTAAGAAAGAAATTAAAAATCTAGTCCAATTCAAGTTTATGCAAAGCATGAGAAACAAACTGAATTATGCATAGTCCAAAAATAAGACAGTTAAAATAATATATATAGGCATTTGTTTTTAAAACGAATAATTCTTTTTATGCATTGTGTATAAATAATACATAATATTAAGATAATCGCTGCACAAAGGAGTTCGCTGTTAACTGAAAAGAAAAACATTCTGATTTCTCTTTGAGGCCTTAAAGAAACTACACAGGCTAAATTCCTAACATTCACTCTATATACTCTTATCATTGTAGTATTACTATGTGATTGTTCATATGGATAAAGGACCATGGATTTTTTTACCTCAACACATCAGCTAGTATGGTCAATTTACTGGTTTATCACTGGAGTTTAAGACCAAGATCTTTCGTCTCAGTTACATGTGCAAATGATCCTTATTTTTATATTTATAAATATATCAGATAAAACTAAATTATGACTCTCATTTCCAGGAAGTTATAAAGTCACCAGCTAAGTTAATAGCTGGCAACTAAAGGCAGAGCCTGTTAAAATCTAGTGATTGCAGGCCTAGGTTGCTGTCATCAATAGAATGACCTTTTAATTAGCTATCTACAACTGTAGATCACTATCTGATGAAATAAAAAACAAATTGCAAAAATTATCTAATATTAAATGGGACATTGTCAGAGATGGTGGAGACGATTTGAAAAATGGACACAATACATTACTACAAAAGTCAAATATTGGAAGAAGAATATTATGGAAATTGATACATCATACAGAGTGGCAGGTACTAACTAAGTAATTAATTCAGGTTTATGCCTCATCATGGCTTTTATATATATCTAGAAAATGCTTTGGACAATATCAATCAGCATTTTAAAATTATTATAAGAGACTTGAAAAATAATTGTAAGATAAATATTTAGTTATGGAAACATTAAATGAAACAATTCATAGATTTTTGAATTTCAGAATAAAAAAACTGTATATTATTTTTCATTGAGAAAAAACAGGAAGCATCCAAATAAAAGACGGCAGAATTGGTTTACATTTTGTTGAAAAGAAAATATATTATTTTACTTATTATAATCTTCTAAACAGACTCAATTTAGGAAACAATCGCAGATTAAAATTATTAAGTCAGTGTGAACATTTTATATTCCTAACCTTTGTAAACATTCCAATGGATTTAAATTACATTTTGTAAATCCCAAAAGTGATCATTGATAGCTAGAACAAAAAAAAAAACAAAACAGTAATATACCAGTATAGAATAAAAAAATATTTAAAAAATAATCTATTAAGATGAAATAAATACCTGAAATGCTATAAATAGATACAAAAAAGAATTTCAAAAAATCTAAGTGTGAATTGGTGAGGAATCTGTAGAAAAAAATAAGTCTCAAAAGTGTGAAACAATATATTGGTATTGGAATAAAAATAATCTCAGCAATAAGAAAAAAAGATGAAAGAAAATGATATCATACTACAAAAACCATATAGTAAATAAAAAACAAAGTAATCTCTACAATTACAACACTCTTTGAGTTGTCAAGTATTTTAAATAAAGAAGTGAGACATATACTTAATTAAATCAATCAAGAAAAGAAAAACTCTGGGAAATAATGAAATAAATTACTTCTGATGTTTTAAAAGGTGAAAAAATAGAAAAATTGTTGATTAAACAACTATATACTAAATCTCTAAATGATATATTTAACAAATGAAAAAGATACTAAAACTTACAGACCTATTATAGCTGTCATCTGTCAATTTATAATATCCTTATTAAGAAAACTCCAATTTGTATATAGTGAAATTTGGATTCAAAGTCACAAGCTGAATTTAAAAGTGTTTTCAATACAGTTAATTGCATCCAAGTATTATGAGAAGTTATAGAAAGAACTTATGAGTATGAATTGCTATTATGCTTTGCATTTGTAAATGATGACAAAGTCAGACCATAGAAACATGTCTATGATTATTAAACCGTTACTCATTAAGACAGTCATATTCTGAAGAATATTTACCAAAATATGACAGCAATAATTAAAAAAATTTAATATTGATTAAAGGGTAACAAGAGAGGCAATTCTATATCCCAAAAATTTGTAGATGAGTTTTACAATAAATATTTTGTACATTAAATTGGGAAGTTTAAGAGATTTTGTAAATAGTGCGCTTGTTTTTGTAAACAATGCTTCAGAACATCAGGAAATTGGATCAGATGAAAGATGTCCAACTATAGTAAATTTTCAATAGCTTTTCACAAAAGAAAGAAGATAAAGATTGATAATCACAAATTAGAAGAAAGTGACAACTGTAAATATCATGAACAGATGGAAATATAATGGACAAAATTAATCAGAGAACTAGACTTGTTAAGGGATAATTTTTTGATAAAAATAACTTAAGGAAACATCTTGGATATATAATAGAAAAACAATAAGTGACTTCAAACCACATAATGAATTATGTTGTATATTATGTTGAAATTAACAGGGTCTGAAAATGAAATAAGTGAATGAAAAAACAGAAAGATACTATTGATTTCATTGAAAGAGATTAAAACTCAAATGCAGTTGAGTTAGACATCTTAGTAAAAGAGTCTTGATATAATCCCAAGACATTGTAAAATACCTTTATGTAAAATGGATGGATGGATGAAATAAAGAAGTTTGTTAGAGTGATGTAGTGAAGTTCTAAATCAAAGAAACAAACTGGATTAAACTTTATTCCTGCATTGGGTCAATAATGGTTAAATATAAAATGAAATGAATTGGAAGACAATACAACACATATCTATAATTAATTGACAATACATTTTCTATTTAAATTAATGGAACTGATCCACGAGTTTCATTCAAATATAAGTGGCTATCAACACTATGTTTAGTTACCATTTGAGCTATAGTTAACTTTTGGCTGCGTTCATATCAGCAGAAAATCTAATAAAATATCTAAATAAAAATTATATAATGGCAACTAAAGTAAATAGACAACAAAGAAACCAAACGGTAAAAGTATCATCGACGATACAGGGCATTGTTGCTACACAAAAACAGTTAAATATAATGTTACCGGACCATGATCTTTTGATAACAAGGGACCTGGTCAGCTCACCACGGCTCCAGTAATAAACAATACCATCATTAAAATGTAATATAATAATTTTTTCAATAATATTTCAAATATTACATTGACTTAAAATCTATACAACCTCAAATTATATGATAGCGCAGGCTCAATACCGATCATTTGGAGAGTAAGAACAGGTCGCATTAGCCAAGTGTGAATTGCAAGATATTAGCATAACACACTACAGCCTCATAAATGGTATATTTAACTGTTTGGTGCTAGAACAGCGCCTTCCAGCGATCCGGTACCATCGATGCTACTAGTACCGAAACGAGTTGCAAACAATGGCAAAATACAATCAGTGTATTGCTCTCATGTCTAATTAACCATCAGTCTTTGGAAAGAGAACTTACTATATAGATGTTAGATTCAACAAATCCTATTTTATTTAACTTAAATACTACAGTTCAATTTATTACTGACATCTTCCAAATAGATAATTTATTTTGTTTACAAACCATATATTCAATTTTATAATTGTCATTTCATTAGTTCTCTAAAATTCTAGCCATTATGCATGAACTCTAATTGATAAAAGAATTCATTCAAATGGCCAACCTCAAAAGCGTTGTTGCTATGCAGTGAAAATAAATAATCAAACAGTTTTATTGCTCAGAAGTTGTAAGCTTCAGACTCTCACAGCACACATAGCATTGCATTTTTGATTTCATTTCTCTGACTACAAGATTTCCTATTTTGTCATTTACAGCCATTTGCATACAGGATGACTTTTCTTGTAAAATAATATACTTGGAACATATTCTTGAGAAATTTTTTATTTGTAATCATGGTCAATTTTTTACTCATAATTTAGAGGTAGAGATGAAAGTGTAATAAGTTGCAACTATTTCCTAAATTCCTTTCTAGAAAAAAGAATAACTTACATTTTTTGATTGAATTACAATATTAAAAGTTTCCACTTAATGTCATTTACAAAAAAATTAAATTATAAATCATTTTCCAGGTTTATTTAAACTCCAATGATTAAAATTCCAAATATAACTATTCCTAGCTCCCATAATTGTGAAAAAACAGAAAAAAGTAATTTACCATCACATGCCCTATAGTAATGTTATTAAAAGAGAGTATGATAGTCATCAGGAAATGGTTATATTGTGTTGCAGGCTCTCATTCCATCCAATTTTTATGGGAATCGGATGTATAACTAGGAAAGATAATCACATTACCAAATAAAAAATATACTACAGATCTTATATCAGTTTTTCCATATTATCTATAATTCGATCATCAGAAATTTTAGCATATTAAACTTTAGCAATGCTAATCACTATTAAAGCTTTGTCTTGCAGAGATGAGTGTATAATGAATAAAAATAAAAATAAAAACACGTGGCTTTATTGATCGTAGTTCGAGCATCAGACCTACGAGCGTAGAATCAATCCTGGGACCTCCCAATTCCCAGTCAGACGCTCTACTAACTGCGCCCAACTGCACAGGGTATATAATATTAGCTATCCACATAAAACTCTCAAATGGATTATCAGTACATTAATAAAACTTTATTCTTATTAAACTAATTATGAGATGTATTCCAGTAGATAAATATACAAATATGTATTCAGTGGAAGATCTAATAATAAAATAACTAATAGAAACCATGCAGTTTATAGTAATAAAAATCCATATTGTGTTCCGTTAAAGAAAAACCAGTTTGAAAATATGTAGAATGAGACATCACATTATGAATAAAATAAAACTGTGTGATTTTTATATGACTATTTGCTCTATTTTAGTAAAGGATAGGTACTTTTACAATTATGTGTTTTGGGAAGAAAAAATGTAAATTTATATTTTATACATTTTTCAATACATTCTTATTTTCTTTCCAATGCTCTATTTTAATGTGTAATAAAGTTTCGTATTATAAACAGACAATAAAAGTTTTTAAATACCTACATTATACTTATATGGTAGTTATCTAAAGAATTTATCATAAGAACAGAAACTAATCAAGATAAAAATATATTCTATCATATCAAGTGAAATAAATTGTGTATTGCAATATTTTAGTTATTATTTCATTTATCCAATGATGACTGAATCAGTTATTTCCTTGAGGATCAAATTCTGCACATGCGATATCAATTTCTTATTTTTAGTAGTAAAAACTTTTATCACTTTATTGTGATATCAATAGTTAAATACTCAAATTTAAAAAAGTTTGATAAATATCATATATTTATTTATTTGCTGCATTTTATAAACGGAAATATTCATACCTGATTAGAAGAAATAGTATTAGCCTTCATTTTGAAACATACCACATCACAACATTTAAGTTTCAAGAAATAGATTTCTAATAAAATGTAAAAATGTTTGCTAATGATAATGTTTTCTAAAAAAAACTATTATTTCATACTTGTTTTCAACATTTTTTTTTTTTAAATTTGTTTTAAAAAATATAGAGAATACTGGATCTCTGTAATTTGCACATGAACATTTCAGAAAAATTTTATATTTTTTTGTATTAAAGGTATTAAGTGAAATATTAATATTATTATCAAACATTACAAATCTTTTTTGTGTGTATCATTATGTAATTTATAATAATTTCATTTCATTATTGTATTTCTAATGTTATTCTTTTTTACTTTTCTACATATTACTTTGCTAGTCAATCTACTATATTTTCAATTGAGCATAAAAGAAAAGAATTGCCATTTTGTTTCAGCTTTTTTTATAAAATCTTTCATTAATTATTAAACTCTTTAATTATTTTTAACAAATTTAAAACATATTAAAAATTAATTTCCCCATCAATGTAGCCAAACTTAAGATATATATAATGTAAAAACTCTAAATTACTACCAACACAACTCTAACAATGTATTTAGAAATAAATTCTACTTTTAATATATAAAATGTCTCTCTGTCTATTTTGTTATAACTCGGGAGGAGAGTTCCTCCGTTAAGCACAATTTATTAGAAAGATTGTAGGCTATTTAACTTTCTTACTTTTATTATTCAGGAAAATATTAGAAACAAAATACTGTAGCAAATGAAGATGGAAAACAAAAATTCAAATTACCTTGAAAGCAGACAATAAAAACAAGGAGTGTGATCATGGCTATATATAAGGTAAATCAGGCCTAAGATGATCCATCCATTCATGCAATTATAGAAATACTGTTTGAAAAATTAAAAGTTTTCTTTATTAAAAATCCCCATTTTCTAGAGATTCATTTTTAAGTATAATTTCTATACATTTTCTCCACATATATAAAATATCTGTTGTCTATTATTATATAATTACGGATTTCTATCATATACTGTATAGTGTAATTCTTGAAAAAAGTTTTTGACTTTATTTTCTTATATCACAAATGGAAAAAGGTGGCATTCTAAAGAAAAATGAAATTTAAATTATAATGATAATATTTTTAATGCAACACTGATTATCTTCAAACAAATTGTTTTTTTATCACAATCCGAAAAAAAGTTGAAAAACTTTGGCCTTTTTCTTCCAAATTATTTCAAATGGAAAGAGACAATGTGAGATAAGATGAACTAAAATTAAATATTGATCAACATGCTATATCAAGTATCCAAAGGCTATATTCTTTCTGACTGCATATGAAGACATAGTGAGCCATTTTTTATTAATAAAGTGTTTCCTTTTTTAGGCTGAATAAAATTTCTTATCGCCAGGGACTCTTCTAGGTGTAAAATGTGCATTTGAAGAGAGCAATCTAAAGAAAATTTGAATCATAACAACATACTGTAACCTATTTTTATGCGCAAATTAAAATGTACTTGCAAAAGTATTCACAATCCGATAATTTAATAACTTACTGTTAAGTGGATCTAAAAAAAATTATTTATTACAAAGTAGTCAATTTACGATATATGAGCCCAACAAAACATGAATTGAATTTGAAATTATTTTTAACTTCATGATGGGCACCAAGAATTAGCTATATAATCTTAATGTTATATCTACCGCATAGAAAATTAAAAACGATTCCTTTAGCACAACATAAATGTTAAGTGTTCTTATCTAAAGACAAGGTTCATAATAATGATGGAGTTGTATAATTTTTTTCAAAAAACTAAGGTAAGTTTCTTAACACATTTTTCAGTTACTTTACATAACAAACATTACATATACATAACATTTGACATTTGATGGGTTTTAATCTCATATTATAAATAATTACATGTGCTTAATACTTTGTTATAAATATTTGCTATTCTGAACAAGTTAGCGTAGTAAAAGTATTGGCAGACTCAAGAGCTAAACGTTATGTTTGTGATTTCAACTAAGAAAAGCAAAAAAAAATCATTTAGGCTAATTAACTAAAATTATTCAGCTTATCATATTAGTGCTCCAATATCAGAAAAGCTTTTGGGCAAATGGCAGTAAAATAAATGAATTTACTAAAATGTAATTAAAATTCAATTTAGTGTGTAACAAAAATTGATTTTTTTAAAAAAAAAATTAATCTTAAATGACCAGCATACATATTAAACATATATGTATAAACTTAAGAATTAAAAAGGATTTTAAAATTAATATATGGTTTGGCCTCAGGAATTGTCAATTAATAGTAAGTGATAATTTCTTGGTAACATCAAAGGTTAATTAAAAATTATTTCTATTTACATGGATATTAACTCATTTCCATTCTTTATTATAATAACAATCCATGGAAATATTTAATTTAACATATAAATACTAATTATATATAATGTACATACACATTATTACGCTTGATTGTCACACATTAATGGCTAAAGTGATAGAATTATTAAAAGTAACTAAATATAAATCACTACATTTGCAAAACTAAATACTATATTAAATTTTTTTTTTTAAAAAAAAAAAGGTCAATACCTCAAAAGGATTAAGATTGAAATATGTAGAACCTGGGTCTTAGTAACCTCTCAATCTGCTGTTTAGGTGTTAACACTGAATCTCTCTCTTTCGAGTTCTTTACCTGAAAAAGAGGAAGAGAGAAAAAAAATAGTTTTGACAAAAAAAATTAAACTTAAAGCAAACTTTCCTGTTTAATCAATTCTAATATTCTCTAAATAGTTGTTAAAAAGTAAACCAGCAATAAAACAAAATCATCAGATGTTATAAAAATATTTATCAGAACTATTTAGACAGAAAAATTAATTAAATATGATCATATCAAACAAATAAATGAAAACCTTAATTTCAAAGATTCATAAACAAATAATGAGTTTAATCAATAGGAACATTTACATGAGATGAAACTTTTAAACTTCAAGTCTAATTTGTAATAAAAACATAACATCTTCACTATATTAATTCTTTTTTTATTATAATCAGATAATAATTTGGGACATATGGTTTGAAGAAATATATACATCAAAAGTTAAAAAATATTGAACAATTTCTTGGTAATAAATTAATAATTTAACTTTTTTTTTTTAAAACAAACATATCAATTATAATAATTTACCATTACAACAGGCTAATATGAATTATAGATTTGTAATAATTTAATAACAGGTTTACATAGATTCAAGAACCATGGACCATTAAGCAAATGAGAAATACATTAAAAAATAACACCTCTTAAGTTTTTTTTTTTTTTTTTTTTTTTAGTAGAATGATATCAACATTCATATATATATACCCACACACACATACATGATATTCAGCTTTAAAAATATATGATAATTAAATGTTTACAAGTATTCTAGTTAACACATTCTCCTGCACTAATCAATGTTGAGCTAACTTACATAACTCCAAAAAAAAATTATCTTTTATTACTCACTGATTACTAAATTTATGTAAAATATATTTACTGACTAAGAAAAATATATTTGTGTATAAAAAAACTAATGATAGCATATGCATACAATTCAAGAATCACTTGCTTTCGATTGTATCTTAATTTTTTAATAATAAAACAACCACTCAAAAATGATAAAGAATATTACAACTTCCAAAAAAAAAAAAAAGATATGAGAAAACTACTATAAAATTAATTTTGCAGTGACTGTATCAATCAATCAGTAATCATAAGCACGTTCACATAGAACCTGCTGGTCCAACTTTCTGCTTATTTCATATTTTACGTTGTCTTTTAATTCTCTCTCGGCAGAAAATGTTTCTTTCTGAAAT
>JAQFVV010001538.1:0-62897 GCA_028023455.1 Epiperipatus broadwayi
ATATAATTGATGCATTGCATATTTAATTGATACTTAAGAAATGCATCTGTCGTTAATTTATATATTTAATTAAGAAATCTTCATTTCTCTAAATTTTTATTTAGTTAGAAATGATTCTTCTTAATTTTTCTTTTAAATTTTTCGTTAGTTAGAATATATATATATATATATATATATATTAGTTTAAAACCCAGAATAATGGGAGTAAACTACAATACATAGGTGAAAAGTTAAGGGTAGAATTAGCAAATGTTTAAATCTTTCTCTTCTTCCTAAGGTGTGAAGTTAATGTAAGAAGTTATTCATGATGGTAAACAATAAATATACATTATTTTTATGCATCATAGAGATAAAGAGGGAGAGAGAATCAAACCACACATTAGGAACACATTAGGAAATCATTTTTAAACTGAATTCTCAGGTAAAAAAATATCCCACCAAAAACATATCCCAGCCCTATCTGGGGCACCATTTTATTGTACCAATATCCTTGATGCATCACCTTTAAATATGACTAAACAACTGCAAATTTCATACATCTAGAATAAATAATAATGGAGATGATTGAACCTAAAACAAGTTATTTGTATTTTTATATTGGTCTATTTCAATAATGTAATATAAGTATTGGATGGTTTTAGAAAAAATTAACTTTATTTAAATATTCCAAATACATTTAATTATCAGTAATAGCACATCTAACAGGTTACTAAATGCACAACATTTCAAGTGGTATTATTCTTCCTCTTTTTCATTTTAGGTAAACCATAAAGATGAGGAAATTTGCTGAAATATGATGTTATTTTACTTTTTTGTGAATCAGTGAAGTACCTGCAATGCTTTCTGAGTAATGTTGTAACATTGTTTCCATTCTCAGTATTAGATTGTTTGCCACTTTTATATATTGGCCTGCTGTGAGTTCTTATATTAGTTATATCCATTACATCTGTGACTTTACTTTGTCATCAGAGAGAATAATTATAGATTTATCTACTTTGAGAGATTTAATTGCTTTCCTCTCACCATAAAATATATTGGACTTCAATTTTTGTTGCTTGTCAAGTGTTCTTTTTATTCTCCAGTGCAATTCTGTAGCTTCTTCTAAAAATAATTTTGAGTGATATTCTCAGTTGCTGCCAATATATCAATGAAAGGGATATTAGATGAGGTTATCCAAGTTTAATCCTCTTTCAAGAACAGAAATTTCAGTATCTGTTAGCTGTTTAGAACTAACATTTTTAACAGATAATGTTGGTACACTGCTTGGTACCTTATGAATTTTGGTATACCCATGTATGTTAACATGTTTATTCTTTTGGCATTCTTTTATTTTTTTCATGTAATGTAGAATATGATTTATTACTGCTTGAGAAACTTTGATGAAGTCTTCATCTGTAATGTTATTTTTTAGAAAACATTCTAAATTATTGATAGAATGTATTTTTTGATATTTAGAAAACCTTTGAGTATTTATTCTTTCTCTTAACAGAGCTTCACTTGCTCTCTGAGTAATTTTCTCAGCTCACTGGAAGTGAATTGAAGGTTTTAGTTGCAAACCTTTAGAAATTATTCCTTCTGATTTATATTTACATAAAAAAGTCAAATGGCATTTCACTTTGGACAGCATTAGACATAATTTTTCATAATGTCTAAAATTTGAGATTGTATCAGATCCATACCGAATACTTAGTGTTTTCATAAAGATGTGTGATGATGATGTTTTATTTGTATTTTAATATTGGACAATTGTTATCATCTAATGTGAGTATTGAATGATTTTAGATAAATTTAATTTAATTTAAATATTCCAATAGATTCAACTGTTAGAAACAGCACATCAACCAGATTAGTATATGTACAACATTTTGAGAGGTATTATTCTCCCTCTCTTTCAGGTATTGCTGGTCTGACCAGTGACAGTACTATCATGGGATTCGAATGTGAAGTTTTAAGAGTCTTGCTAACATACATGAGCATATCAAAAATCATAATGGACCAAGCAGTGGACTATTTATCTGTTAAAATTCTCAGTTCTAAGCATCTAACAAATACTAAAATTTTTGTTCTTGAAAGAGGATTAAACTTTGCAAAAGCACCTTCTAATATCCCTTAATAGACATAATGACAGAAACTGAGGTCACCCAAAATTGTCTTTAGAAGAAGCTGCCAAATAAAGCTGGAAAATAAAAATAACACTGACAAGCAGCAAAAATTGAAATCAAATAAATTCTATGGTGAGATAAAAGCAATTGCTCTCTCAAACTAGATAAATCTATAATTATTCTCTGTGATGACAAAGGCAAAGCAACAGTTGTAATGAATACAACTCATTATGGCAACAAAATATAAAAACTTCTCACAGCAAGCCAATATAGAAAAGTGGCCAAAAATTTGATACCAAGTACCAAAACAAAGTCTCAAGCATTACTCGCAAAGTATCCCAGATACTTCACTGATTCAGAAAAAAGTAAAATAGCATCATATTTCAGCACAATTTCTCATCTTTATGGTCTACCTAAAATCCATAATGATCATGTTCCATTAAGACTTATTGTTAGTTCTAGAAATAAACATTGCCAAAATTTGCAAGATTTCCTCTCCAAGTTATAAGTCCTTTGACATACAAGACCCAGTTCATTATCAGGGATTCTAGACACTTTGTAGAATTAACCAAGAACAAAAAAATTGAAAGAACTAACTTACATGTAAACTTTGATGTGAAAAGTTTATTTATAAACGAATGTGAAGAAGCATTGTCTATTGTAAAGAAAATATTAAATGGTGATAATAGTTTACAAACCAGAATAGCTTTTCCTATTGATAATGTAATGCAACTATTAACATTCTGCATAAAAACAACCTACTTTTAACATAACACAGAATTCTTCAAACAAAATCGAGGAATGGCTATGGGCTCACCACTGTCACTCCTGATTACCAGTATTTACATGGAAGAACTTGAAAACACAGCCACAAAACTACTCTATATCCACCTAATACATTTATCATACAGTCACATGGTGAAGCACTGCTATACACTTTCTGGAAATACATCACTAACATATCATCTTCAATGAAATTCACACTACAATCAGAACAAGAGAAAAAGTTGGCATTATTAGATGTCCTTGTGTCAAGACAATTTCATGCAAAATCAAAAACATAGTTTACATAGTTTAACAAAAACCCACACATACAAAAAAATACCTAGACTATACTTCCAATTACACCAGAATCACAAAACATTGAGTTATACTATCACTATGGAACAGAGCAAAAGAAGTTTGTTTAGAAACCAGCTATTTGGAAAAAGGAAAGATCTATATAGAACAAACACATCAGAAATGATTATTTATCAGCTTTTATTAACAAAACCTTAAATAGATAATAAAAAGAACCATAAAACAAAAAAAAAAAAACAACAATTATTGTTGGTATAGTGTACCCATACATTCCAACAATAGCAGACAAATTTAAAAAAAAAATGCAATCAGTATAACATCAGAACAGCATTCAAGAGCCATATCACACTATAATGAATTCTAACATCTAGAAAGCCTAAACTTGAAATGCTGAAAAGAAAAAAACTTCATTTATGAAAGACCATGTGAGTGTGGAATACCATGTGAATGTGAAAGACCATATACTGGTAATACCAGTAATTTCATTGAAAAGCACTTGCAAGAACAGAAACTGATGATTAGAAGAGAGAAAACATGTGTCTAAGGTAGCAGACCATGTATGTACCACTAAACATATGTTAAATTAGGAAAACACAAAAATATTGGATGGAGAAGAAAATTTAAAGAAGTTGCTCATATGTCAATACAATCAACTTTGCTCTGAGGAAAAAGTGGAGAAATCAGGAGGAAACTCATGCTTAAGTATATAAAATTTCTACTGACTGTTCCTTTTGATATGATGATTCAGATGATTAGAGCACTATCTTAAAATTCAACACTCAAAGATCAAAGGGTCCAGGTTTGAATCCCATACAACTATTGTTACTGGTCAGGCCAGCAAAGAAGAGAATAATGCATCTCAAAACATTATGCATATACTAACTTGTTTGATGGGCTATTAATAAGAGTTGGAAGTATTTGGAGTGTTTAATAAAGTTACATTTTTCTAAAGACATTCAATACTCATATTAGATGATGGAAACAGTCCAACATAAAAAATACAACTAAAACACCATCATTATAAACCTTCAGAAAAACACTAAACAAATACTTTTTTTTTCTTTTCACTCAGCAATAATTTAAATTAAATAATAAGGTATTGTATTTTTTAACATTGTACCATGTTAAATGAATCAATTTCAAAAACTAGTATTCATCAATTTACAAAATATCCTGGCAATTTTGCTCAATGATTTAACAGGCTTTTTACATTAAAAAGCCTCTTTAATTAAAATATATTTTTCTCTTAATTGATTAAGTACCAAAATGACCACTTTGAAATTAAAGTTGCTGAATAAAAAAAAAAAGAAATGACAACTTGAATTAAAACTAATAATTTATTTCATACTTAAAATTAATTCACATATATACACACATACACATAATATTAGAATTAATTATTTTAAAATGTATTCACACAGCAAAGCATCTAAAAAATAAATGAATATATATATATATATATATATATATATATATATATATATATATATATATATATATATATATAAACTATAATAGACAAATCAGATTGTAGTTACTTAAATTTAACCTGTTCAACATATACATATACTGTACTGGTCAAAATTGTATGTTAATTCAACACGATTCATAGTCTGAGTAAAAGTACCTCGAATCCAATCATATGCAAAATCGAAGACCAAGAATATTTATGGATTCTAACCCATTACCCACCCTCTAAATCTAACAACCAATTAACAACATTTTCAAGACAAGCAATTAATCATTTCTAACTCTGGCCAGCAGCATCAGCGGTGGAACATGAGCCTCAATTATTTCTAACATTTAAACCCAGCATTTATCTTAACTACAGGTATGCATGAGTTTCAAAAAGGAATGATGTGTGTGTGTGTGACCTTCAATCATCAGATAGCAGCACAGTATTAAGATAGAAATGCTAACTTTAAAATAAAATTAATTGAAATGAACCATGGTAGGATAAATTCATATATATATATATATTAATAAAAAGCATATTTATAACTTTTTAAATCTCGCTAATTAATTTAACTGTTTATTCGATTATCTTCAACCTGCCATGATGTGCTCAGAGATAATATAAAGTAATTAGACCCAGTATTTGTAATGACATAACCAGCACAAACTCAATCCCACTGCCCTGTTCCAGTGATGCAAAAATAAAAAAGATGAAATGGTTTACGCAAGTGCAAACCTTAAAATATTCCAGGTAAAAGACAAAGAATTGCCAAGGCCAGCTAAGCTCAGTTTACCTTGGGTCTTCCCATTTTTGTCTTTCATATCCTGACTGACATTTTTAGCCAGTGAACATATCACATGGTATTATTCTGACATAGCAATCAAAAAAAAAAAAAAAAAAAACAGACAATAAAGCAGAGTGCTGGTGAGGCAAATACAAATACTGGAAAAATATTGTTCCTTTTATAATTAGTATATGAATATTATACTGAGCCACATAAGATTATATTTATATTAATAGTGGATTGACCAAGATCAGATCAAAACAAATAATATAAAATATTATTATTAATATCATTTCTTTTGGTGACACATCTCTCCCTTCAAAACAAAATCCCCTCCCCATTTTAAAATTAACATTTATAAATTCTCTCTTACACTTAGTGAGAAGCAACCTTCTACCCCTTCCCATTTTTATTCTTTTAAAATTAAATAATATAATCAAATAAAAGTTTGATACTTGATCTAGCATCTCCCCCAAAACTAAACTATATATGCATGAAATATTTTTAGAAATACACCTGGGTCTCGTTTTACGCGATAGATAGGTTCCTCAGAAAACATGCCCAAATGAAATTGTGCAAAAATAGACGTAACTCACCTTGAAAAAGGGGGGATATGGACTGTGATTTTTCAAAACTCACGTGAAAGCAAAGCACCAATGTAAAATTTACTTTAAAATTCATGCAAAAAAAAATAAGGAAATAAAATATGACTAATAAAAATTTTCAAATTTGAAAAAAATTGATACAAGACAAACTTTTTTTAACTATAATATTTAATTTTATTCAAAACAATATATTTTTATGCATAATTTACAGTAATTTATATTTTTATACACATTTTAATTATTATCGCTAATTTCCGGTAAACAAGTTTGTTTGCAAACTGATAAAAAAAAAATAGATTTTTCACAAGATGAAATACAACTAGCGCCAACGTCACTCTCATGTTGTATTAATTAATGGTTTTCTGGTGACAACGTAATTAGTAATTAATCTAACAACTAAAAATTAAATTCTTATTTTTGTCTTTAATTTTCAATTTTAATTGTGCCCACTGCTATTTCTCATCTTTTAAAAATAAACTTGCGGACACTAAATGATTAATAATTGATTAAATGTTCTTTTTTAAAATGCAAAATTAACATGCACAATGTTTGAACAAACTTACATTATAATCTTGTAAAATTTAATGTGTGTATACATAAAATGTAAAAATCATGATTTTAATTTCATTATTGCATAAAATCTTTCTATTATAAAGCACTGAAAATATTGAAATTACTAAGTTGAAAGTCGAATTTCAATAATGAGCTATTACTATCAATATAATGTGAGTGTGTGAAATGTATTATTTAAAATAATAGCACAATATCGGAGTTCGACTTCCGGTGAAACACGAATCATGTAACTTCAAAATCATATTAAATAAGTCCACGTAAAAAGAGACCCAGGTGTATATAATAAAATAAAATTATTTCATCTCATCAAAAATGGGTGTTCCAAGTAATAATCATTCAGAGTGAAAGAGTTGTTAATTTACTGACAGACGTTAGCTGGGAAATAAAAAAGTAAATTATTTAATCATAAGAATTTTGTCGAGATGAAACAAATTGACAAATAAATAGCATTTTAAATCAGATATTTATAAATATAAACAATATATCCATAAGTAAGTAATAAATATCTTTATAGACCATTCTAATAAGAAATTTTTTATATTAAGAGAGGCATAATTTAAGCCAGATAAGAGTTAATAGTCGAGACATTAAAATTAAGTTATAGAAAGTCAAGAGTACTAAGTTTAGTTAATAAAATATTTACATTTAGTTAGGGAGAATTTCATTTAAGAAGACATTTATAGAAACATTAAATTATATGTTCAACTGGAATTTGGAAAATAAATTAGGCAGTTAGAAATGAAAACAATTTAAAAAATATTTCAGAATCTGCATTGGAAATCTAGGTCCCACGATGGAATAATATTTTGGAGTTGGCTTTCATTATTTCAGTATAGGAATAACTAGCTATTGAGTTGGTTCAAGAGTTCACAGTTCAGCAATCCAAAATTCAAACATTTAGCAAAAATTTTCCAGCTTCATGGTAATTTGATGAACATATGTATTTTTAAAAATTAAACCGGCCTGGATTCACTGTGCTCTTTCTCAAATAACACTGTCTGACTGACTCCAATTGTTCTTCTGGTCTATTTATACCTTTCCAGAATACTTCTTGAAAATTTCCCTTTATCATTAGCCTGAGTTAAAGTGGATACATTTGACTCTGGCTATCATAATCCTTGATCTAAAAATATTTTTGTATTGACTTTTTAAGATCCACTCTCCCAACAAACCCACTAGTTTTATTGTTCCAAATCTATTTTAAGTTTACTTAGATTTGAGGAATTTTTCTTACAAATATCTTTCTTATAATTTATTTTTAATTTAATTAGCAAATCCATTACTACTTTGCTAATGGATTTTCTTTTGTTTTACATTAAGGAATGTGAACAGGGTTTATCATAAAAGTAAATCTACAGAATAAAATATTTTGACTTTTTTTTTTAAAAAAATATTTTAAAAATTAATTTCTTGATTTTTATAAAAGTTTCCATCTATAATTATATACATATGTATTCATATATATATATATATATATATATATATATATATCTGAGTCCATCCAATATTATAATCAAAATTTAATATAGAAAATTTTGAGATTTTATTTAATTATTAACTGATATAAAAATTAAATATATACAAGATGGCAGATGGAAAATTTGATAATCATCATTACAAGTGTGGATCAGGTTCAATCCTGGGTTAGAAATATAGAAAGTCATAAAGCATGGATATGATCTACAGATCCATTGCTTCATTTTCCTCTATTTACAAGACAAAAAAAATAACCAAAAAAAATAAGAACTTGCTTCAGGTGGACACAGAAAACATCCAGGTTTAAGGTAGCTTGTTCTACCTTATTTTATTTGTCTTCTAATTCTCCCTACTTTCCACTCACTACTCCCCTATCTTGTGTTTCCATGTTGTAAATTAGGGTTAGCCAAATCATTTTTCTTGTTAAAATCATGTTTTACTCATGATTTCTGTCCTTTCTTACTAGTGCTTTCTAGATTTTCCAGGATCAGGAGACATATATCACTTTGAATTACTCATATTAATCGACTCTTTGTATCTATGTCATCCGTTAAATTTCCATAATTGATTGGTTTCAGAAGCTATGTCATTCCCTCAGTGGTCATGATCTGACTTCCCAACATTATTTTTGAATCCATGGGGGCATATTATGGTGTATGACACTGATAACATGAGCCTCCAAATATGCAAATACTGACAAAGATTTTAATTTTGTCACCTGACACAAAAAGATTTTAGTATGAGTCTCTTGGGGGCTTTAATAATATTTTTCATCAGTTAATGTGTGAAGAATACCCTCCTGGCACTCCTCATTCCAATATGTTTGCATCAAGGCTTTTTTATATTCCTCAAATGTTGTGGATTGTCGACTCAATAACTTCCACCAATCTTTGGCAGTAGTAAATCTATTGACGTTCTTTGCTTTTTGAAGTCATATTTTATTAAACAGAATAAGAAATAAATTAATAATTTACATATTAAACAGTTCAATGTTAAACATTATTTGACTTCTGTAATTTTTAAGAGTATTAATGTATAATTACTTAAATGTGTTAATGTTTTATTTTAATAATTTTATGCATGTACATATATGTAATTTATCTATTCTTTTTTTGTATTTTTGAATTATAATAAACAAAAAAATTTAAATTTATATTTTAAGTTGCAAGTATATCTTGTTTTTTATCCAGAAAAATTTGAAACCGGTTTAAACCAGTTTTATGGAAAAGTTAAAATTCTAAGACCTGTTTTCTAAAAAGTCGGTTTTGGTATAAACCTTAATCACTAATAATATAACTATTAATTATACTATTTTCTATTATTGCTAGTAGTTGTCTTAATCATTGGCCATACATACTTTTTGTTATTAGGATTAAATTCAGAACATATTACAAGATATAGATAATATTAATAAATTGTATATTTATATAACAAAAATAAATAAAAACTGTAAAAAAAAAACATTTTCTTAAAATATTTAAAATTTATATATAAAAAAGTCAAAATACTGAATATATTTTTTTTAATTAATAACAATAATTATGCCACTAATTCAACTATGTTGCAGATAATATTATAAATCTTAGTAGATGCAAATTTGTATCTAATTATATACTTTTATATAATTGTGAAGTGGGGATTGCTTTTCTAATGATATCTGATTCAAATAAAAATATCATCTCAGATATCAAAGATTAGAGATTATGAAGAGTGTGAATTTAATTTTATGAAAAAGTTTTCTAATATAATATTTATCAAATTATAACATGAATTTTTTAAGCAAGTTAATATATTAATATATCTATAAGGAAAGATTATAAAAATAATTTAGAATCTTTTTCCTGCAAAAGAATTAAATAGTATCTATATTCATAAAAATCATTCTGTAAAATTGAGTATACATTTTAATTAATAAATCCAAATATTTTATATTTAAGTAACAATTATTGAAATAATCTGTAACATTTTTGTTCACACGATCCCCATTGCTTATGCTTGTTCTTAACTGTTACTAAAACAGACAAAACTCTCTATACGTATTTTCAGGCATCCATTGATTGCCTGTTTTAATAACATTTTTATTGCTAAATATATTTTTATTATTGCTGTTACTACTAGTTAAGACATAGAATTCTTAATATTCTTTTTCTTTTGGAAAGTAAACTCTAAAACTTGTTACACACATGTTAAAATATATTTAATATGTCTTTAAAACATTTATGTGATTGTATATATTATAGCATGATTTTAACAATTTAATCATTTGCTGTTGGATTTTTTTTTAAACAAAATTCAGAATTTCTGGAAAACGAAAATATTGTAAAAGAGATACTTCTTACACTTAGTGTTTTTTCGATACTGATTTTTTTTTGTTCCATTACTATTTAAAAGATAGTGAATTTATTTATTTTTAAAGGATATGGAAATTTTATAAAGAGAGTGTAAATTATAGTATTAGAAAAATATTTCTTGAAAAATTTGTTCTTAAATTTGGTAGTCTATTTATATTCTGATAAAAAGCTGATTTTTACCCCCATGTGTCATAGCATCTGCCGAGAAGTGAACCCGCTAACAAAGGACAATTGCTTGTAAGGCAGCTGTGCTAACCTATCGACTAAAAAAAGCTGATTTTGTATTGTAAATATTAATATATTAGAAGAAAAAAAATGATGAGACCCAGACAATTATAGCAATGGTCATTTATGTTTAATAAAAATATGTAAAATATTTTCTAGAATAATCATCCAGAACTATAAACGATAGAAAAAAGTATTTCTATAGGGAAGGTAGCTAAATCAATCATTTATAATATATGTTTAATAAACTGAATAAGAAGAGGAAAATCTATCTAGGATAGAATTCACTTAATATTTTAAAAATAGAAAACAACATACTGATTAAGACGACTAGATTAGACTTATATAAAAGTAAATCACTATTATTATTGTATTTACTTTCAGAATGACAATGGAATAAAAGCAATATATAGAGTAATTCCATCAAAGGATAAGAACAAAAATTATCAACATTAATGAAAAAGAAAACAAAAAAGATTGAAATTACATTTATTATTATTTATTTATTTTTTTAGTTCTAATTTTTTTCTGAATTAATGATTTTAGATAATAGAAACCATTTGTTTTTTGCTTTTTTATTTATTTAAACAACATTTAACAGTGAACAATGCATTATAGATGTAGAACACATTCACAAATAATCCACGGCATCACAGGAGTGATAGTGAAAGGAAATATGTCAATCACCAATTTTGGCTATCATTTCAACTGCAATTTTTGTAATTCTTTTTGACTAACATGTTCATGTTTACAATTTACTGGATACAATCTTATTATTTTATAGTGAAACTTCATATAAAGAAGTGATTAAATTTAAGTATAATCTTAAAACGATAATTTAAGTATAATCCTATTAAACAATAAATTGTTGCTAAAAGGTTATCAAAGATTGGTATTAATAAGAGTCGCAATGTATTATTAAATTACTCATAGTGACATAAATTTTAATTTTTAGTCAAAGAAGTTACATTTAACCCCATTTAAAATATAATCATATTGTCAATTATTATAAATAAATATCCATTTCTAGATACTTGGTTTTATAAACAATTTTTTTTTACCCGAATCATTTATATGTATAATTAAAAACTATAAACAGTACATCTATTGTTCTTTTATATTCTTATCCCTCTCTATCTTTTTTTTTTGGGATATTATTTTTTTGGTCAATATTATTTTTTAAAAAAATGTTTACTCTGATTAAATGTAATTTTCTGTCAAAATTTAAGAAAAAGAAATAATAAATGAGTTTGAAGAAGATAATTACCTGCTTAAACTCACTGCAGCAGACAGCTAATTAATCTTTTTTTTTTAATCAAATGTTTTCAAACATATAATTAGTATTAAAAAAAAATCATTGAAAAAAAATATAAAAGTTAACATATTAACTCAAATTCGTCTTTTTATAGAATAAATTTCTTATATATAATGCAGAGCAAAGATTTTTTCATCTCACCTCTAAAATAAGAAATATTAAAGCAGAATGCATCATCTATAGAGAGTGAATGTTTCAATAATTTACATTTTTTGTGGCATACGTAAAAAAAAAATAGAGGGACATGGTCAGTATTATAATTATATGTAATCATTGTTTTTATTGCCTTCTGCAATGTTAGAACAATGACAATGTGATCGATTCGAGATTTAAAATTAATTAAATTAAAGTTCAACTTATTTGTGTAGTTCTAAGACCCAAGATCGTTCCAGAAATAAACAATTTGATTGTTTTTACAATTACTGTTTAAACTGTTACAAATATTAAGTCAACTTGGAATATATATATAATAGATAATTTTGATGACATTGTCATAAATAATACAAGTTTAATAAGATTTTCCAAGCATTCTTTAATTACTCAACCAAGATATTAATACGCAAGCAACCAATTTGTAATTGTATCCGTCAACTGTATATCATATAGCAACAATATTTATAGGAAGATTATCTATATAAGTATACAAAAAATTGCTTTATAAGGATTAACTAATACATGCACTTTTTGTAGACGATGTGATTTCACTTTAGGAGTGTATTTAAGTGTTTGCTTGTTTAATTGTTTGCTGAGTTCTAATTTTTTTTTAAAAAAAGAAAAATCATTAATAAGCTGTTAATATATATATATAAAGAACTGGAAAGCTCAATCCTTACCCTGAGTTATCATTAAAAAATATAAAAGAAAATAATATATGTTTATAAAATATTTCGAAATTTTTTATTTAATTAAGTTATATTATTATTACAATTAACATTTTTATTGACACTTTCAAAGTTATTCTTTTATCAAAAAATTAGTGAGAAGGCAACAGTAGCAACAAAATTAAAAATTTCTGGAAAAAAATAAAATATTTGAATTATATTAAAATATGCTATAAATAATATTAATAACAAGAATAATTAGAGGCATATGTATGTATTGTTTCTAAGTTGCATTTTAATGTTAAGTATAATCATTGTAAATGTTTATGTTAAAATCACTTATATCATTGTTTTATTAATGTCAACAATACAATGTGAAAATCGATTTAACAGTCAACAAAAAAAAAAAAAAAACAGAGAATAATGTGACTTATGAAAAATTCTATATATATATATATAACAGAACACGATTATTGCTCTATCTACTGCATTAAAAAAGATTACCAAAAACTTCAACCTTCTTAACTCTATTTTTAACAATACTTTCTTTTTATATTTGATATCACTACCAATATGTACTAGATGATAAACCAGGCACCTAATTTTTTTTTTCACTTTTCTGTCTGTTCTTTTCTATCTTACCTTTATGTAACGTAATGGATATAAACAAGCATAGATAAGAAAAGAAAAATTATATTAAGCTAAATTATCCAATCTAGAGAAAAGAAATAATGTTTCGGGCTTGAGAAGCATTTTTCATCAAAGAAAAAAATTGTGATTCCTCTTGGAGGCCTTAAAGGAACCGAGCAGGGCAAATTCCTAATGTCCATTCCATACGTTCTTGTTGTTGCAGCTGTTATTACGTTGTGATTATTCATATAGTATACGAACATGGATGGGATGCTCACCAACACGCATTAGCCAGCATGGTGAGTTTATTGGCTTTTTACCTCTGAGTTTAAGATCAAGAAACACCATGGTCTTTCTTCTCAGTGCCTGATAAGACAGAATGAATGTTTGTGTAAATGATAAATATTTTTCTAATACATATATACAATTATGACAGACAAAAATAAAGAATGGCCCTTATTCCCAGGAGGCTGTAAAGTCACCAACCAAATCAGAGGTTGGTGGCCAAAGGCGGAGGGTGCTAAGAATCCCCTGATTGTGGACCCAGGCTGCCATTTGATGATGACTTTTTATTTAGGTACTTACAACTGCAGATCACTTTCAAGTGAAGGAATATTGCAAGAATTAGAAGAAGAATTGTCTTATATTAAATGGGACATTATTGGACTTTGTGAAGTTAGAAGAAAAAATGAAGAAACAATTGATTTAAAAAGTGGACATATACTCTATTATAAAGGCACACATATTGGAAGTACAAGTGGAGTAGGATTCATTATAAATAAAAAGTGGAAGAACAATATTGTGGAGAGTGATGGTGTATCGGACAGAGTTGCAAGATTAGTTATACAACTTAATAGCAGATACCAAATGCAGATAATTCAGGTTTATGCCCCAACAAGTTCTCATAGTGATTAGGTAGTAGAATATTTTTATATGGATGTACAAAAGGCTTTTGATCAGAGTAAACAACATTTTAAAATTGTTATAAGAAACTTTAATGCTACAATTGGTAGACAAATGAAAGATGAAATTGCTGTAGGTAATTTTGGTTATGGTAATAGAAATGAGAGAGGACATAGATTTGTGGAGTTTGCAGAAAAAGAAAAACTTTATATTATGAATTCATTTTTTGAGAAAAATGTTAAAAGGAAATGGACATGGAAGCATCCAAATGAAGGTACAGCAGAATTGGATTATATTTTGACTAACAGGAAATACATATTTCAAGATTGTAATGTTCTTAATAAATTTAACACAGGAAGTGATCATTGATTAGTAAGGTGTAAATTACATGTTAATGTAAAACTAGAGAGACAAAAATTATTAAGAAAAACAATATTTACAGTTGATATTCCTAATCTTCAGAAACATTCTAATGAATTTAAATTAGAACTTACAAATAGGTTTCAAGTGTTAGGAGATTTTGAACATGATTCAGATTTGAATGACCATAATATGAAAATCAGACTGCTCTTCCGATCTCACTTTTAAAAACTGCAACAAAGATAGCTGGTAGAAAAAAGCAGCAATTGACTAATAAAATTTCTACTGAGACTAGAGAATTTATGAAGAAAAGAAGGAATATGAAGATATACAAAAATGATGTATTAAAAAGAATTGAATATTTCGAATTTTGTAAAATGGTACGGAAAAAAGTTGAAAATGATATAAGAAAGTATAACTGTGAAATAGCAAGGAAAGCTGTAGAAGAAAATAAAAGACTCAAGAATGTTAAACAACATTTTGGTATTGGTAGGAAATTTATATCTGCAATAAGAAATAAAGATGGAATTATTACTAAAAAGAGAGATGACATCATGAAGTTGGTAGAAGATTTTTATCAAGAATTATATAGTAATAAAGAACAAGTATCTTCTATATCTATTACATCTTCTGAATTGCCCAGAATCTTAAATGAAGAAGTGAGACATGAAATTAAGTGTATGAAGAAAAGAAAGGCACCCTAAAATGATGGAATTATAATTGATATATTAAAAGAAGCAGGTGAAGAAATAGAAACAATTTTAGCAAAGTTATATACCAAATGTCTAAATGATAAAGATGTACCGGAAGATTGGAAGAATGCAGTAATAATATTAATATTTTAAAAAGGTGATAAAGAAGATATTAAAAATTACAGACCTATCAGCCTTTTATCAGTTTTATATAAAATTTTTACCAAGATAATTACAACTCGTCTACAGAGAACTTTGGATTTCCACCAACCAAGAGAACAAGCTGGATTTAAAAGTGGTTTTAGTACAATAGATCATATCCAGGTATTGAGAGAAGTCATAGAAAGGACAAATGAATATGATTTGTCATTATGTTTTGGATTTGTAGATTATGAAAAGGCATTCGATTCTATACACATTTCTTCAGTGATTAAAACATTGGATCATCAAGGTATAGATCCAGGATATTGTCATATTTTAAAGAATATTTATAAAAATGCAACAGCAACAATTAGATTACATAATGATACTGGAAAAATCAACATTGAGAATGGTGTAAGACAAGGTGACTCTATATCTCCAAAACTTTTTACTGCAGTGCTGCAAGAAGTATTTTGTGGATTAAAATGGGAAACTAAAGGAATGAAAGTAAATGGAGAGTATTTAAGTCATTTAGATTTTGCAGATGATGTAGTTGTTTTTGCAAATAATGCTTCAGAGCTGCAGGAAATGTTGCAGGAGTTAGCAGATGAAAGTAGAAAAGTAGGACTAAAGATAAATGTTAAAAAGACTAAAGTAATGTTTAATCGATTTGCTCAAAATATGAAAATAAAGATTGATTATGAAGTATTAGAAAAAGTTAACAGTTACAAATACCTTGGTCAGATTATTAATACAGATGGAAACATAATGGAGGAAATTAATCATAGAATTAAACTTGGTTGGAGTTCTTTTGGTAGAAATAACTTGATACTAAAAGGAAATATGCCTATGTGTTTGATAAGAATCGTTTTTGACAAATGTGTTTTATCAGTTCTTTCTTATGGATCTGAGACTTGGACACTTAATAGAAGAGCAATACAGAGACTTCAGACCACTCAAAGGAGTATGGAGAGATGTATGTTGGGAGTAACAAGAAGAGATCGAAAACGCAATGTATGGGTAAGACAACAAACAGGTGTTACTGGCCTTATTGAAAAAATTAAAAGATTGAAATGTAGTTGGGCTGGACATATTGCTAGAAGAAATGATAATAGATGGACAATTGAAATTTTAAACTGGATTCCAAGAGATTGTAGAAGACCCAGAAAGAGACCACATGTGAGATGGATGGATGAAATAAGAAAATGTGCAGGGGTGTTGTGGAAAAAAGAAGCTAAAGATCGGAGAAGATGGATTAAATTTGGAGAGACCTTCATCTTGCAGTGGATTGATAATGGTTGATGATGATGAGCATTTAAAACTAATGAAAGCTGTTCTAAACTCAAGCATCCCACAACCAGAGACTTCGTTAGCTATCTTTAAAAATGATTGTTCAAACAACAAATCAAAAAAAATAATTAATTACAATTATATTTGTTCCCAGTAAATTAAAAAAAAAAAAACTTATAAGAGATGATATATGGATCATAACTCTATTTAACTAAAGTGTAAATACATTTACATTTATTTTTGTTTTCCTACATTAATACCCTTAGATAAACTAAATCATAATAACAGGTATCCATTATTATTATTATTATTATTATTATTATTATTATTATTATTATTATTATTATTATTATTATTATTATTATTATTATTATTATTACTGTTATTATTATTATTATTAATATTATTATTATTATTATTATTATTATTATTATTATTATTATTATTATTTCCTTTTAATAACACTATATAATGTCTAATATTCGCATATATATTTATTATAAAAATAATATTTAATAAAACCTGTTAGCATTTATATTAAAATGAATATTTTTTTTGATTATTAATTTTTTTTCTTTATTTATTATTATTAATGACATACGTAAGTTCAGTCGTGCATCACTCAAAATAATTAATCAATGGAGTAATACATTTTAAAAGTGGATTTTTTAGCATAGTTATTTAAGTTCTTTTTTTTTTTTTAAACAAGTACACTCTCCCTAAATATATAGACAAGTGAGAGGCAAACTGTTATTTTTTATATACTTTTGGTTTAACGGAACACTCATAGATAACTTATAATTTTGAAAATAATTTTATTTTTTCATTTTTTTTTTAGTCAGAGTGTTAATATATAAGGGTTTGAACTCATATTTTCACACAATCCTCAACTATTTACGCTATCTCATACTGCTGACAACTTGATCATACCCATGTCAAAAAGAAAAACAATCACCAATATATGTATTTCGTGCTAAACCAGCACTCTTGGTCCAGATCATTATCCCCACACATATATACAACCAATGCTTAGCTTATATTAAGATAGCCAATCCTTATACTTTAATGGACATGCTTAAATCCACTCCACTCCACAACTCTTCAGCACATATTAGTGATTATTTATTATTTCGACATGTGTGTGATTAAGAGTGCCAACAGTATAAGATAGCGTGGACAGTTGAGTGTCGTGTGAAAGTCTGAGTTCAAACCCTTATATATTACATATTGAAGTACAGATATAAAAAATCCTGCACTGTAGAAAAATTTTCAGAGAGTTAATGTAAATCTCGTAAGAAAATTGACGTCCACTTTTTTAAAAATACTTTAATAGTAATATGTTAATATTATGATTATGTGTTGTTTAAACAAGTAACAGAGAGTGTACATTCTAACTTTTATGCAATTGATATAAACATCTGATTAACCAATGTTATTGGATAGCTTTATATATTTATTAAGAAACTAAACTAAAGAAATTGCCATTATTATTTTGTTATTATTTCATTTATTGTTGCCATTATCATTTATATTACAAATAAAAAAAAGGAATCAATTATTGATTCAAAGATTAATTTCATTTTATTTTATTTTATTATTATATTTCAAAAACTACATTACTTGAGGGTCATGACACAGCACTTAGTTTTAATGATTTGTTTACTTTACCTTGAAAATAGTAAAATGCTGTTTTGATCAATCATTTAAGATTTAATAAAAATCTATATTACCAAATACCAGAGAAGTTACATATTAAAAACAAATTTCTATATCTATTTTATTCATAAGTATAGTTCAGATTCAATAAAAGATATTCTTATTTTCTGGATTATATATTTAACAAGTGATCTTAAATATTATTACTACATCTTAGAGTTAAAATTTAGAAGTTAAAGATTTAAGTTGGTTTATTTTATTATGTGATAATATTACAAGAGCTAGCCTTTTCAAACATTAATCATCGCTACAATATTAGTATACAAATGAATAATATTTTTTTCTTCATTCAAGTTTGAAAGATACTTTCTTACAGATACAATTTGGCACTCAACATGGTCTTAAAATTATAAGTTGAAATCTTTACTTTAAGTATTTTATTTAAGTTATTTAATTTGTTTTATTTTATTTCAAGTATTTTATTTCAAGTATTGCTGTGAGTTTATTTGTTTACTTTTGTTTTAAAATATATTTATTAAACATAGTAACATAGTAATATAAAGTTAAACTTTATAAAAATTTACATAGCATTCAGAATGAAACTTGAAAAAGTCAATGTAGAGAAAAGTGTATCTTAATAAGATTAAGAGGAAAATAAAACTTTCACCCAAGTACCATCATGAAGACTCACAGGTGAAAGCAGAGAGTCTCACTGCTTGACTTGATCAAGAAGCTTAATAAAGACACTTGTTTACTTTTACGACATGATAAGTGATCTATTTATTTTTAAGTCAATATTTCTTTGTTGTGTGATATATTACAATTTTGTTTTGGAAATGCTTTGAGATAATATACAAAGATGTGATATTCTATAAGCTAAGAAATTAATCTCCAGAGATAGATAAATAGAAGAAACTTAAGAATAGAATTGTTTGTTTATTTATATATATATATATATATATATATATATATATATATATATATATATATATATTTTATCTATATATATATTTTTTTGTCATTGCATATGTATATTTGTGAGTTGATTTTTTTAGATACCAGCAGGAGATAAAAAACCTTAGATAAATGCTATGTAAGTATATTTTTGAAGGACAAAATTAAAATTATCTATATATAAGTAGATATTTAGTTATGTCAATTTTATAGTATACTAACCTTAGTATTACATATTATAGCTGATACTAATAACAATATGTTGGATGGGTTTGAATCTAATGATATAAACAATCCCAGTGTTTGGAAAATTACATTAGAGAGACTTTCTAACTGGAGGCAAAAATGGATAATAACTCCAAAGAGTTAAAAACTGAATTAAATGCCAAGATAAAAGCCAATTCTGAAGAATTAAAAAAATGTCAGTTCAAAAAATTTCAAGAAATGAGGCTAAGTTATATGCTAATAGAAGAGTAGTTATGATTGATTTTAAATCTAAAGAATTAGAAGCCAAATTTACTTAAGAATTAAAAAATTTTAGTTATGAAGCAATCACTCTATGAGAAGAGTCAAAAATTGAAATTATTTTCCTAAAGGCCATAATTGAAGAGTTCAAGAAAAAAATTAAACTTGACACTCAGATAATTACTATTTGACTTGAGAAATCATGAAAGGAGCAACAAAATTTGTACAAACAGGCTATCAAAGATTATTGAAAACTCAGTGATGAGTTCAAAAATTTGAAAATTTAAACAAAATTTTCAGGTGAAAGAATTAAAATAGAGATGAGTAGAGAAATTGGAGATGTTCTGGAAATTAAAAAGAAAGATATTGTTACAGCAAGTTAAGATTATTGTCAACTTATATTTAATGCAATGGGAACTTTGACTTTATTGCTTTATTTACTTTATTCTGAAATTAGTGAAATGCTGTTTTGATAACTTATTTAAGATTTTTTTATATGTCATAGCATTGGCTGGGAGGTGAACCCACAGCAACCATCTGCACCCAACTGCTTGCTTGCAAAGCTGCTGTACTGACCTCTTGGCTAACAATGCTTGATAACTTATTTAAGATTAATTTCTTTTTTGCTGATTATTTTATTGGCCAAGTGAGGTAAAAGTCTAACTCAAGTGTCAAAATATATTCATCTTTTAATATTATATTCACTTTAGTTTTCTTTGTAAAAAGTATATTAATAATTTTCAGGTTATGAAAGTGAACAAATTTTTTTTCAAAAATAAATTTTTATTTATAATTATACAAATATTCAATAGCAGGACTCTAAAATGAATGTTACTCACCAACTGAAAAGCTTTGCTGATGTCATTGATTTCTTTCCCAATTTTACATTGCTGATAAGTAAATAATTTTTGCTAAAGTCTTAACTATTTTTCTAAATTAATTTTATTTTTAGCATATTTTATCAAAATAATTTATAATTTGTCAAAAAATACTTTTAAAATGGTCTAAAACATTCATTTATCATTTTTAAAATGAAACAAAAAGAAATTGTAATGATAAAAATTATTGATAGGCTGTGTTCTTTGTCCTCTACAGTTATTAACCAATCCACACTGAGAATGGACTACTGTCTTCTATCGTTAAAACTAAAATTTGAATATATTGATTTTTTACTTGTAAAATAATTCAAGAGAGGGTAGAATCTTACGGAACCTTTTATAATCTTTCAAATAACAGCAAAATCTTTACCATAACATTAAAAATAATGGGATTGAATGATGGAAAGCAGTCATGTTTTTAGCCATAACTAGCAAAAAGTTGGTTAAATCTATATTACCAAATATCAGAAAATTTAAATATAATATATATATATATATATATATATATATATATATATATATATATATATATATATATATATATATATATATATATATATATATATATATATATATATTGTGCCATTACAATTTAGTCATTAAGCTAAATTTATAGTAATGTGGATGTAAGAAAATGTAAAACAAAATCATCATCATATTTTTATATAACCATAAAAGAAGCTGTAGGGCATCCAAGTTCAAACCCTACCAGATCAAAATTTTAAACACATTAGACAGAAAAAGAGTGGGACAGAAATTATATGCTTTACTTGTTTGTGTGTTAATAAATCTCAAAAAGAGCAGCACACACATTTAATATTTAAATTTTCTGTTAAAAAGCAAAGTTATAATGCATATGTATAGGCAGTGTATGTGTAAGCTATTTAATTGTTTTATATTTCAACTATTCAACATTTTAACTTTCTTTAAAACTAACCTATGCTTGATCAATTCTAATATCTTATTCTATACTTCTATTTTGCTTTTCTATAATTGTAATTGGGATTTAAAAGTTATAGATTTAATTAAATAATAGGGTTATAACTACTAAGCTAGCAATTATATTATTTAATGTTAGTTTATGAATGATTTGAAATAATGAAGTATGTGTGTACATTACATACAGAAATTTACATGTATTAAATATTGAAAGAAAAGAAACGGTAAATCAGTCAAATTATTTTTTTTTGTACAATTTTATGTTAAAAGAGGAAATCTGTTGAATCAGATATCTATTTTTGTAGCAATTTTGTTTTTGTAAATCATTGTTTGTCACTTTGGGAGCTTAATCTGAGTGGAAACTCTAATTCTGAAATTGTCTTATCTTAAGATCTAAAGAAGGAAGCTCAAAAATTTGAAATGTTACCTAGGTGTAAGAAAAAAAAAGGATTTAAGTCTATTTTTTTTTGTAAAACAAAAGTGTCTGGAAAAAGGATTAAACTTTTCACTTGAAAAATAATTTAGTTGAAAATAAATTGGATGTCTAATTAAAACGAATTTGTCCAAAAATAGCAAGTGACGCTATCTCTGATTGGTTAAGTTAGCTAAAAATTGGATATAAAAAGCTGTCTTTAAGAATTATTATTGTGATTATGATTCAGATTATTAGACTATTAAATTGAATGTTGAAAATGTAAGAAATGGCTGGCTAGAAAAATTATATGTATGTCCCATTTTTTCCAGAACCATCTGGGGAAGCTACACATCATATAGGAAAGAAAAGATGTTTTGTCTAAAATAATATTCTACACCTTTCAACTGACCAAAGAAATAAGATGTTCTTAATAGAAGGAAGAAAGTATTCACCTGCAATTGATGAAAGGTGAATTAATCTACCAATAAATATTAATCATCAAGTCCAATTAATTGATCCAACAACTGATTTTAAACTCAAGAAAATTTATAAACATGAAAACAACTGCTGTATTGCATCCACTAAAAGAATCATGCTTGACAGGAAAAGAAGAAAAATTGATATAATGATTTCCAAATTATCCACTAAAGTAAATAACCTCAATAGGATCATCATCATCAAATAATTATATACTTCAAGAAAGTGATTGTTCCAAAGAACATGGAAATTGTTGCTGCCAAGTATAGACAGTATACAAGACAAGTGAACCCTTGGATCGGTAATATGACTTTTATATCTATTTTCTTTATGCAATCAGAGTATTAATAAAAATTTAGTAATGAAGTGACATATTTTTATTTAAAGAACTTTTAAAGACAATTCAGATCGATGGAAACCAAAAATGTCTTAATAATAATAGCTTTGAACTACATAAATGATTGTGAATGTATCAAAATTTATTTGTTTATTAGTTTTACAGTTATGAAATATTAATGTGTAATATAATTTTTTTATGGTATTATGATTTTAGTTTTAACTAATATATTATTATTATTTTGGGATAAAACATGCACATACATAGTAATATTTTATGTGTGTATAATTGCGAGTGAATGTGAAATAATAAGTAGTATTGAAATATTAGATTATTTTGTTTCAAGTTAAGTATAGCATTTCAGAGGTAGAAGAGAGGGGGAGAAAATAATTTAAAACTTGTTTCTAAAACTTGCTCTTTCAATTCTACTACCATTTTTTTTTTAACATTCTTGTGTGCTAATGAGCGGATAATATATTTTTTTCTTCAAATACTTTTCTCATGGAGTGAAAATCATGGTCAATGTGACATCCAACTTAATACAATATACATTTGAAGGGAAAGGGGGAAGAACTTGAAATTAATCTGAGGATTGTTATATAATCAATTATTATTAGTATTCTTATTCATATCAATTTTCATGTATGTCTAGAAAATTTTATGTATATGTTAGAAATGCAGTAATAAATATTAGTTTGTTTTATTAAACGAGGCGTATATATTTCATTAAGTGTAGTCTTTGTTAAGTGTGATCATTCATCATCATCAGTGGTTGAATATCAGTTATTTAAGATATAAGTAAATATGCTAAAATTAAGCAATAATTATGAATTTCTTTATAAAAATGAGTTTTATGTTTAGGCTTAGTCCTAGAGCTGTAGTTGAAACCAGTGTCATTATCGTTATTATTATCATTATCATCATCGTCATCATCAACGTTTTAATTAATGAGCTGTTTAAATGTTTAAAGGCCATAAATAAATATTGATTCCATAATATTTAGTGATTTCTTAGTATTATTATAACCACATCCCATCATCTATTTCATGCAAGGATGAGTGAATTGCCATCCTAAATTAGTTATATATAATCTGAGCTAGTAAACTTATAAAAATGTTGAAACACATTTGTTATGCTAAGATCTAAGAAATGATTTATGTCTAATATACTCCACTTTGGTTTAAAGATGTTTTACTTTTACCTAAATATTAGTGCGTATAGTGATATGGCTCAAAAAGCAAAATCTCCCATTTTTATTAGAAATAAAGTACCAAAAAGGGGATTCAAACCCAGTACATGTGAAAGGTTATTAGATATAACCATGTCTAGATTCAGATAATCTAGTGGTGCCCTGCTAGACCATATTCACTTAGTATTTGTTTAAACATGCACTTAACATCAAACCAAGAAATGAAAGTGGATAAAACCTACTGTCTGTATACCTGCGTTATATTTTATTGAATTACTAGTGTACTCACCTCACATGATTTCATATACCTGAGTTATAATACTTGTTATTAATAATTTGCTTATAATTATTGATAGTGGGATATCTTGAGAAATCCAACATTATTTTAAATATTATGATCTTAAATATATATATTGTAGACAACTCAGATATGGTAATAGTTATTTGAACCATCTTTAATTTGTTACAATATATATATATATATATATATATATATATATATATATATATATATATATATATATATATATATATATATATATATATATATATATATATATATATATATATATAAAAAAAAAAAAATATAATATATAATAGTGGGCATATATTAGTTTAAAATAATAAAAAAATGAAATACTATTTTAAAAGTTTTTTTGATTTATTTATCTAGAATGAATCAACATTCCTTCAGTTTAATTATTGAAATGAATTGAATAAAGATAGAAATAAGATCTTGAAAGTTTTTTTTTAATAAAAGGTTTTTTTGTCTTGATTCTAATTCTGGGAAAGAGATGAGGGGTATAGATTTTTTCTGTAATTAGCTCTATTGTTGAAACTTCAGATATCAAAAGTATTTTGTTATCTATTATGCTAATTACACCAGAACTTTCCACTAATTGAAAAAAAAAACTGAATGACCAAAAAAGTATATAAATAAAAGTACTAAAATATAGTTAAAATAAATTAAAAGTTTGAATATGGATCTTGAAAGAACTTAAAATGTATAAATTACATAGTTTGCTTTTGTTTGGACTACTTGGCATTTCAATTGACACTTTAACTTTGCATTTTGGTTTGGCTGCAACAAATATCAGTATACATCTTAAACACCATGAAGAGAAGTGAAAAATAACATTATACAGCACAGAAAAATTGTTGGCTGGCTAAGGGATATCAAGACTTTTCCTCTTGGGGAATTATGTCTCCTATCATCTGAAACTGTCGGTGTGAATGCAAACCAAGGGAAAGAAGATTGTGCAGAGCTAGCCAGAGAAACAAATTCAAACCAATTAAAATATCTGAAGATTCATGCCAGCCATCAAGAGAAAATTTATACAATTACTTTAACCATCTGGATAAAAGCACACCACTGATCAATCAGGAAAATTATGAACTTTTCCTCAAGAATTTTATTTTCATTATAGCATAATAGAGTTCACTTAATTGTAAAACAAGTTTCAACAATATAGATGGTTGTTACTAGCAGTTATTAATTATGTTATTAATTTTCATTAATCAAAAATTTGTTTGTTTTATATAATTCTTCATTTATTATTATATTTCAAGTATCTATATAGAATGAATATTAACTGCTCAGTTTAGAAAGACAAAACTGGAGGGGGGGGGTAAAAGTTTAGTTAATAAATCCATCCATAAACAACAGAAGAACCTTATGGCATAACCTGGTATTTAAAGAAAAGTGAATGCATATAGACTGCAAAAAAACAGCAACTACTGATGTTTTTAAGGTTTTGAATATATTATTTAATGTTATAAAGAGAGGGTTTGAGTGTTGAAATATGGCACACTCTTATAGTAAGTCACTCTTGAATTCACTCCTACTAGGTTAGGGTAACCATAATCAACTTGGACTGCTACTGTCCATAGGGAAGATGATGGCACATATTCCCCTGAAAAAGAAATATTTTTTTAAATAATTTGGATTGCATTTATATTTGTGCTTTGATTTCATGAATAGATTGAGTCAGTTAGGGTTGTAAAAAGAAAAAAAAAGAAAAATCCCATTAAAAAGGCATATAATATATAATTAAATTTTACTTAAGTGTCTGTTTTAAGTAAAGCATTTTATTCTTAAATCTGCAACAAAGATTAAATTCCTATAAATATTATTCCCTAAGAGAGACAAAGTTACCATATCTTTGTAAACACAGGCAACAGGAATATGTGTCATAAACAAGAGAGTAACTAATGTTGCTATCTCTTAAATAATACAACAATGCACTGACTTGAAAATTGGATAATGCAAACAATTAATAAAATAAATTGTGGAAAAAAAATTATCAATGAAATGTACATCAGCTTCCATTATGTTTATGATAAGCAAATAACAACCAAATAAATAACTCTATAAAAGGGATTAAATATAGCAATTTTAAATTATAACATGATAATAAAGAAACATTCTGAGAGCCTTTGGGGAAATGTAGCATATAATTTATAAAATTATATCCAATAACAAAGCATAAGATAAAAGAAAAACTATATAATAAAATAAAGCATAAAACAATATTCTTTTACCAAATAAAAATAAAAATAAATGAAAGTCCTTTATTCTTGATGGTTTAATCATTCAACATGATACAGTCACTGTAAATGTTATTCTGAAAACATTGAAGATTGTTTTCAATTTATTTAAACACAACAAAATTCAAACTACCCATAAAACTTTCTAAAATAAATATTAGCAATAAAATTCCTTATAATACTAGTATAGGATAATATTTAAGGCCAATTATCTTTTTCAAAATACATTTTAAATAAATACAAAATACTGATGTATCTTTAACTTTTTATACAATATTATATAAATTCCTCCATATCTTTTGGAAAGTACATATTAACAATAAAGTTTGAGAAGTATTTATTACTTTGAAAAATAATGTATAACATGGTAGAACAGACCATTGAATTATTAATAATGATAACAGAAATGAGAATATGTATATGATAAAACAAGATAAGTTTATAATACTTGAATAAAATTTATTCAGGAGCATTCATGTTTTAAAAATATAATTCAAGATAATAATAATGTGTTTGAATATATTGTTTATTAAATATCCAGGAATATTATCTTTTAATTGCATAGAATGAGTAAATACTCTTCTATAAATTAAGAAAGTCAATAAATTTAATGTTTTTAATTTAGGAAAATATTTGTTTTTTTGTTTTTTTTTACTTTTATAAAATTAAATGTGGTAGCAATATATAGAAATCCAACAATTTCCACTCCACTGACAATAATAATAATATCATTTTAAATGCAATAGCACAATTTACCTTGTAATATAAATAAATAATATTCTTTGAAATCAATGTTTAGAATATTTTTAAAAAGAATTATTTAATCTTAATGTATCATTAAAATACATTTTAATGATTCCAAAAATGTTATTTTGAGATTAAATTAATTATGTCCTTGTTGGACTATAACTAAATTCAATAAAAATACTGATGGATTTTTGATATTAGAAGACATGTTCTACAATCTAGATTTCAATAGTTTATCATTTCAAATGATAAAACCAGTTAAAACCACCTTTTAAAGAATGACGTTTTAAATTAAAATATTTTAATCTTAAATAAAAACTACTTATTAATATTTAAATAGTACTTTTTTAGCAGTCTTAGTATTCCTGTAGGTAATAAATTTAATTTATAAAAACATCTGTTCCTAATAAATAAATTAAAATCAATAATTTTTTTTTACACAATTATGCAAACTAATGCAAAAATTTCTCAAATTATAAAAGTCTCATAGAAAGAATGGAGAAGTATGGAGGTGTTTATTATATCTATAAAAATAATTTATTATTAATATTTGAGTGACAATCCCATTGTATTTCTTTGCCATGTAAATTTCAAGTTTTAATAGTATTAGTTTAAATATTTGAGCTTGAATGAATTATGTTAGCATCTCGCATTTACTTTTCAAAATAAGCAAAAATTTATTAAAAGCAATTAAAATTTAATAAAATTTAACAATTAAAATAAAAAAGGAAATAACTAAAAAACAAATAAGAAAATGTGAGTTAACATCTTCATATATATATATATATATATATATATATATATATATATATATATATATATATATATATATATATATATATATATATTATATATATATATATATATATATATATATATTGTAATGTTTTCCATGTTTTAATAGATCTGGTGGGCCTTCAATTACTCACCATAAATTTAATGAAAGTTAATTAAGCTATGAATACAGAAAATGCAAATATTTTGTTCATATTTCTATAAACATAGTTATATTTCCTGATTAACTGGTCTACCAATTATTTTGACTTATGCTAATGGTGGAATCAGATTTTTATTAATTTTATAAGGGCACCAGGATTCATATAAGAATCTACTGAAATCCATCGCACCACACATCATAAATTAAAAGGAAAATGATTTTTTTAAAAAAAACTGGGTCATAGTTTACCAAAGCTAAGACTTTTTTGAGATATTATTCCCTGGGCTTAATTAATAAATATCAGCAAAGGGTAAATTATACATTCAAGTTCTAATAAATTAAAATAAACAACTAAAATTAACAATGTACAAATGAAATTGATCTTAAAAGGTAAATATTGTATTATGCAATTAAAATATTTAATAAATAGTTATTATTATTTAGAAAGGACCATGCATGCTAATCCAGATAATCATTTTATATAATCAGTGCAGTCCATTTCTTTCAGTTCTCTCTTTAAACAATCCATGGATCAAAATGTCATAAATCAGGGAATGTCTCTATTGGAGTTATATCACAAGTTTATCCTAAGAACTGTTTGCAAACTTAATTTAGTCAATATTGGGATATGAATAGCTTAGCTTACCAGTAAGTTTGTATACAATTATGGGATCCTGAGCTTATAGAAATTATAATTGGTCTCTCCTGTCAGCATTTTCAATTATCAGTTCATGCTATAGCTGGAGCTCAGTCATGATAACCTCTTCATTATGGTGTTCATGAGGTTTTGTTTCCATTTTTGTGTGATGATTTCATTCAGCAATTGGTGTATGTATGCAGAAGTATATTACTGCCACAGATTATGCTCGCAGAAACTTCAAACTCTAAGCCACATAACCAGAAGATAAAAAAAGACCTTGATTGAAGTTATCCTCTTCTTTTTATATCTCGATCCAGTTTTGAAACTTCTGTGCATGTTATTATTATCATGATGCTTAGCTAATATAATCTTGTACATTCTTTATTAGCTTTAGATTACAAAGTCTTTTTGACATAATCCTGCCATCTTTAATTAGCTTCCAAAAATGTTTTATTGATTGTAATCTTTTACTTTGAACTTCTTTTCCAATTTTGAATTTCAGATAAATAATTTGAAACCAAAAAATCAACTCTCATTGTACATTAAAAAAAAACTAATTTATACAAACTAAAAAAAAGTTTAAAATGCATCAATTTAAAAGATCTTTAATATTTTTTTAGCTTTTAAATAGTTTAAATGCTAATATCTTTGGACCATCTATCTGTAGACAGTACAATATATATATATATATATATATATATATATATATATATATATATATATATATATATATATATATATATATATATATATATATATATATATATATATATATATATATATATATATATATATATATATGCTATGTCATGTATTTCATTATTTAACAAATGAAATTGAGATATAGTCTACTATCCTTTGACCTGTATTTATTATACATTACAGATTAATTAGTATTATGGGAAATATTAATAAAAATTACCTACTTTAAATATCTTGTCTGCACTTTAATGAATTATTAAAATTTTAAAATAAATTATTTAAAAAAACTAAGACTATATTATAGAAAAAATAAAACAAAATATTACATAATATATTACATTATTCTGAATATAATATTACTTTACACTATTTTTTTAACATATTACTTTACTTGATTTAAACTCCCAGAACATTTTTTAAGTAAAACTTTTTAAAACCATGACTTTTAACAATAACTATAACATTGTGTTATCAAGTAAGTTAAAATAAAATTTACACCCATGCATACTCATACACAAATGGATTATTTTACTTAAAAATAAATAACTAATAAAATTTGTTATTTACCTTTTTCATTAATCTAATTTAAAAGTTATTCACATAAATTAATTTTTATCACAATTATCTTCAAATAAGGTATGATTCTTATTAAAAAGTTATTTAAATAAAATGTACTTTTATTAACAAATAATTGAAAAATTAATAACTTAGTATTAAAAATTTAGAGTTACCTTTAGATTTTAATTTTCATATTGCTTTTTAACATACAAATAATTAATATTAAAATAGTTTTACTCTCAATATTTAAAAAAATAAATCATTAACATTTGATTGTAATCTATGCCCCCAAAAATTAAACATTTTAAATATATACTCAGATTATTAAATGACTTTCAAAACTATTTACTTTTATAATAGTTATTGTAGATTGGTTTAAAGAATATATCAGTATGTAATTTGTAAACAATAAGACAGTTGGCCTTCTACAAAAATGTAAACTATGAATATTTTTTCTTTAAATACTGAATAACTATATCACTGAACATTTAGCTCTATGAATAAATCTAAAGGTCACAATATAATAATAATAATAATAATAATAATAATAATAATAATAATAATAATAATAATAATAATAATAATAATAATAATAATAATAATAATAATAATAATAATAATAATAATAATAATAATAATAATAATAATAATAATAATAATAATAATAATAATAATAATAATAATAATAATAATAATAATAATGATAATAATAACAACAACAACAACTAAGAAAACATATTACTGCCAATAATTTCTTTTTTCCAAGGTGTTAAAATCCAAGATCAACTCAATATGCAATCAACTCATTTGATCCAAGAAAACAGTGGCCATTTCTATAAATAAATTTAGAAAACCAACAGACATAGGTGGACTAAGCCTACATAATATCAACATCCTTTACATGCAAAATCTTAAAAATGTAATAACCACAACAATTAATCAATTTCTCAAAATGCAGCATATATTACAAATCACACCCACAGACAGACCATCACCAATGGGCTCATATATTGAACTAATGATATACCAATATAAAATAAAAGATAAAATTTCAGATCAATACATACAGAAATACAAAAACTGGGAAATATACAATTGCATACACACAAATAACAATGAAGAGAATAACACACCACCAATATTGGGAATAAACAATAAGAAAATGATAAAAAAAATATAAAAGGTTTAAATTGCAACCAAATTTCTTTGATTTTATTCTGAAAGTGAACTTAGATGCACTACCAACTACCCATTTTCTTTTCCACAGAAGGATGTATATATCTATCGATCCTTTCTGTGGATTATGTCACAAAGCAAAAGAAACATGGAAGCCCTTATTACACCCTGTAGAGGACTAAGCCAAATAAGAGACATACTATGCAATATATACATACAGGAAAAACAATGCCAAAAATACAACAAATAGTAGAGGCTTACAATCGCAAATCGACACCAACCATCAGTGTGGCAAAATTTCTATTGTACACTCTATAGTATACTATGTGCAAATTTCTGTTGGGAAAAACATTAGCTGGCACCCTTCAACCTTTCAAAATAAGCTAATGCAGATCCAAAACAAAGATGAATTAATTAACCCCATCCCAGATATATATGCAGTCATTTGGTCTCTGATTAGACAAAAATTAAGACTATGACAATCAACCAGTTGTTTTTACTAAAACAATGGATAGGCATCAAGACGTCCATCAAGCAAGGGATTAGTGGCAGGTTGTTTGGGAATTAAAATATTCATATGTAATATTATCCCCATTCACTGTACTGTAAATATACACATGCACCAATGGACAAATTATAAATCTGTTTAATAATTGTGGTAATGTCACCTAGTGTTACCACGGGTGTCAGAACTATTAAGCCATGGTATCCATTGTAAGACAGCTGTAAAGAACTTATGTAACCTATTTATTGTGCAATAAAGTATATTGTTGAAATATAATAATAATAATAATAATAATAATAATAATAATAATAATAATAATAATAATAATAATAATAATAATAATAATAATAATAATAATAATAATAATAATAATAATAATAATAATAATAATAATAATAATAATAATAATAATAATAATAATAATAACAACAACAACAACAACAATGGCAGCAGCAGCTTCAATGATAAAATTGTGCAGAGTAAACATTAGGTATTTGCATTGCTTAGTTTTTTTTATGGCCTTAAAAAGAAATTGAAGGATCTCCTTTTAGTTAGCAGCAAATTGCCTTCTACAGACAATTATTGGATTATAGATCATAATATCATATATATATATTGTAATGATCCGGAGAACAGCACTTAACGTAATCTGCACTACAGGGCGCCATCTAGGTATTTGAACCTAGAAAAATTTATAAAGTAGGCAGATACGTAAGTAAAAAAAAAAATAATAATAATTTTTTTTTTGTCTTTTTTTAAATGTTGTTTCCGGTCGTTAGCCCAAGTCACTAGCTCAGGGAGTAGCAGAGATTTAATAATATAATATAAGAGTATATATGAAAAAAAGAATAAAATAAGCCACTGCCAGTAATTAACGTACAAACATTTATTTATGCACATATATATAAGATTTAAAATTATTTTAGTATTAGTTTTACATTTTAACATTTAACATTATTTTTAACTTTACCTTAGATTTTAATTTACATTTTAATTTCTATTATATTATAAGTTTACATTTTAATTAAGTTCGAACAGATGGGATTATAAAAGCTTGTTTTAATATATTGCTATAGATCGGTTACATAGGTTTCAACGGTCAAAAGCATTACAAAATAAACATAAACGATCAAAATACAAAATTATTGATAACTGACAATTGCATAGGGAAATATAAGAAACCTTCTAGTATTCACCATAATATACTTGCATTGTCACCAATAACTTAAAAGACATTAGAATAAATACATTTTAGATACTCCCCATAAGGTATCATTATTTATCGAATGTCTATATATTTTGATCAAATATGAAAACCCGAACCACAATTCACCATTAACCAATCCATGCAAGCATCTATAAACAACTTAAATTTATTGCATTTTTATTTAGGGTTGAGTATGAATAGACTACATAGATTTGCTCTTGAAAATAAAATATATCCCTATTTAACCTTAGGCTAAAATTGGCAGTCAAACTGGCATCAATTCATCTGATACATCGATGTATTCAATGTAATACGGAACATGGCAGCACCAAAAAGATTATGAAAAGACATTGACTCTCATCAGATAGGAATATTACATCTATCTAACGAGAAGAACAATAAAAAAAAACTCCATAGAAAGGAACTGCGTTCTCCATCTTATAATTCCTTCCATAGGCAAATGTGTGAGTGCGGCGTATATATAAACGATTCTGCCAGTAGCGAATCTCCGACTACATCTACTAACTACATCCATATATCCAATCCATTGACCCTATCTAACAACGAAACAAATAACCTAAGATTACCCTCCCCTAATATAACTTTACAAATCTATACAGCCATTCACACCCGACTTAAGTTTAACATTTATGTAATTTAACTTAACGGAAAACAGAAATCATAATAAAACTTAAAGAACAAAATTAAATAAATGGAAATGATTTTAAATAAATAAATAAAAAATACATCAAATAACATTATTAATAAATTAAGTTGGTGAGATAGGATAATATTGCAATCATTTAAATATGGAAAATTTTAATTTAATGTTCATTATTTATAAAGTTCTTACGGTTTAAAACAGTTCATCTTTATCCATTGCTTGCCCTGAACGTTAATTCCCACGCTGTCCTCAAAAGATTGGTATCCATTTAGCCGTTGTTTATTTATTTATTCGGAGGTTTTTTAGTTTAGTTGGTCCTCAATGTAGAAAATGATAGTTCATTTCTCTTTCTTTCTTTGGCAAAACTGAAGGGATTGAATCGTGCGTCTCTTCAATCCCTTCTCCCACACCTCTGCACTAACACCTATCTGTCACATCATAATAATCATAATCACTCCCTAATAATTTCCAAACTTGTCCTTTTATATTACTTTGAAAGATTGACTTAACATTACGTCATCGATGTGATGATCCTTTTCATTGAGGTCCGATTTCCCAATGGATTTATTTCATTTGCTAAAAGTTTCTATTGTTTTCCTATCTGACCGATATTTTTACATTTAAATGCCCAAGGCTAGTTTACATTTCACTAATTAAATTTATCATTTCCATTTCTGATTAATTAACCTGTTTTCCAAATCAAAGATATATTTAAAGATAAATTTAAAGATATAATTTTATCTCCAAATCTTTTTAAAATTTAGTTTTAAAATACTTTTTCTTTAATAAAGTTTTATTTTAATAATTTTTCATTATATGTGCGATTTAATATATACGAGTTTAAGATGATATTTAATTTCAATTTTTAATTCTTAAAGAAAATTTTTAGATGCGAACTTTTTAATTTACTTTCATGTTTAATAAAAAAAAAAACAATGTAATGAACGTCTGTGCTCGTTACAATATATATATATATATATATATATATGTGTGTGTGTGTGTGTTTCTGTGGGTTGAGACAGATTGATCTTATAATACATAAGGTAGTATGTGTTCCGTGTATATTTGAAGCTTAAAAGGAAAAATAAAGACAGACAAATTTACATATATAACTATTTAAAAAATAAATTCTGGCAAAATTGCATGATTGATAAACTAATAATCTTTGAGATTTTTAATATACTGTAAATTATTCAAAAGCAAATATAAAAAAAAAGGTTTTTTTTTTATTTCCAAACAAAATCTAAACTTTTAATGTGACATACTAAAAAATACTTTTGTGTAAAAGAAGTATGTTTTTCCTTTGCAATACTTGTCAATTATAAAGTATATTCTATAATATTAATTTGTACTTTAAAGACTACAACTTTTTTTAATTAAAATATTTCTGTTTTTAACAATTGAAATTAAAATACCAAAGTCTAGTAATTTAGTTTTTTTTTTTTTTTTTGTCATTAAGATAATGATTTACTGCAATTCGTTATGTTTATAGATAACATTATATATATAATTATCAATGTGTTTACATTAATTCATTTTTATATTTATATTGGTCTAGTTTGGAATTTTAAAGAAATAATGAAACAGATTCTCTTGTGATGTTTTAAAACCTATATGAGGGTATTAGATTTCTACTTGCCTTACTAAAGTTCATTAAATTATAGAGGCTGCATTAAGTTGAGAATTGCAAGAATTACTGTATCTATCTATAAATCCGGAAATGTCATATCCATAATATATATGAGTCAACTATACAAGTTTTGAGACTCCAGTATTATAGATTATACAAATGTTAATGTATGTATAAAGGCACAGACAAAAATAATGTATTTTCATTAATATATAACAGTGTTCATGTGTGATATTTTTATAGCATATAAAGTTTAGCAGGAATACATTGATTAGTAATTAAACACTTATTGAAAGTTATTTCAAGCGTTAACTATCCCTTTCCTAATATCTATTTATGTTTCGACTCAAAAAAAGTTATTTATTAAAGCGTATTGTACAGATTTGCTTTTAAGTAAACAACTTTTAAATAGACTGACTAAATTATCCTCTTAATAAAAAAATATTTATGAAAAATATAAAAGTGACTAATCTATGTATATTTTGTTTGGTTTTTGAAGTGATTAAATTTATTTGTATTTATTATAATGAGTTTGCAAAATAATTTGGTTTGAATCATAAGATATTTAATATTTTATATTACAATATTCGTCTTTGGATTTGCTCACATTATGTGTAAGGCTATCATTTAATTATTTATTTCGTGTTAAAATAGAATAATATAAACCTATAGATTTAACAGATTTAATATTAACAATTAAAATATCTGTATATTACAATACTCACATTTTGTGCATAGCTATATATATATATAATAAATGATAATATAGCAATTTATATACTTATGAAATATTGTGAAAGTCAACTATTCCTCTCACACTATAAAAATGCACAGATACTCTTCCAGCAATTAAAATTATATATATATTGTAACAGTATTGAATGTGATAAGTTGATATATATATATATATGTCCACAGATGGCGTCCTACCAAAAACACCTATCAAGCGTATTTTCGTTTACATAAACGTCAGAGTAGTTAGTATTCACTATCTCTAACTATAATTCCACTTTCAGATCATGATTTCAAGCTATTTGCTATCGTCAGTGAAAGACAGGAATAAAGAAACTAGATCTAAATACAAACTCTGAGCGTTTATGAAACAATTTCTATTCAGCTTGCAAGCGTGAATTTTTTAGACACGTAATGTCTTCAAACTCAGCATAGCAAACCAGATAGCTATATGGGTCTGATCTCAGTTCAGCATCACCACATAGTAGAAGCCTCTGCAATCTATATCATTGCAAGAAAGACCTCAAAGGTACATTTATGATAAACAAAAATGCAAGTTAAAAAACTTGCTAACGCTTGTATTTATGTCCACAGATGGCGTCCTACCAAAAACACCTATCAAGCATATTTTCGTTTACATAAACGTCAGAGTAGTTAGTATTCACTATCTCTAACTATAATTCCACTTTCAGATCATGATTTCAAGCTATTTGCTATCGTCAGTGAAAGACAGGAATAAAGAAACTAGATCTAAATACAAACTCTGAGCGTTTATGAAACAATTTCTATTCAGCTTGCAAGCGTGAATTTTTTAGACACGTAATGTCTTCAAACTCAGCATAGCAAACCAGATAGCTATATGGGTCTGATCTCAGTTCAGCATCACCACATAGTAGAAGCCTCTGCAATCTATATCATTGCAAGAAAGACCTCAAAGGTACATTTATGATAAACAAAAATGCAAGTTAAAAAACTTGCTAACGCTTGTATTTATGTCCACAGATGGCGTCCTACCAAAAACACCTATCAAGCGTATTTTCGTTTACATAAACGTCAGAGTAGTTAGTATTCACTATCTCTAACTATAATTCCACTTTCAGATCATGATTTCAAGCTATTTGCTATCGTCAGTGAAAGAATTATAGTTAGAGATAGTGAATACTAACTACTCTGACGTTTATGTAAACGAAAATACGCTTGATAGGTGTTTTTGGTAGGACGCCATCTGTGGACATAAATAGAAGTGTTAGCAAGTTTTTTAACTTGCATTTTTGTTTATCATAAATGTACCTTTGAGGTCTTTCTTGCAATGATATAGATTGCAGAGGCTTCTACTATGTGGTGATGCTGAACTGAGATCAGACCCATATAGCTATCTGGTTTGCTATGCTGAGTTTGAAGACATTACGTGTCTAAAAAATTCACGCTTGCAAGCTGAATAGAAATTGTTTCATAAACGCTCAGAGTTTGTATTTAGATCTAGTTTCTTTATTCCTGTCTTTCACTGACGATAGCAAATAGCTTGAAATCATGATCTGAAAGTGGAATTATAGTTAGAGATAGTGAATACTAACTACTCTGACATTTATGTAAATGAAAATACGCTTGATAGGTGTTTTTGGTAGGACGCCATCTGTGGACATAAATACAAGCGTTAGCAAGTTTTTTAACTTGCATTTTTGTTTATCATAAATGTACCTTTGAGGTCTTTCTTGCAATGATATAGATTGCAGAGGCTTCTACTATGTGGTGATGCTGAACTGAGATCAGACCCATATAGCTATCTGGTTTGCTATGCTGAGTTTGAAGACATTACGTGTCTAAAAAATTCACGCTTGCAAGCTGAATAGAAATTGTTTCATAAACGCTCAGAGTTTGTATTTAGATCTAGTTTCTTTATTCTGTCTTTCACTGACGATAGCAAATAGCTTGAAATCATGATCTGAAAGTGGAATTATAGTTAGAGATAGTGAATACTAACTACTCTGACGTTTATGTAAACGAAAATACGCTTGATAGGTGTTTTTGGTAGGACGCCATCTGTGGACATAAATACAAGCGTTAGCAAGTTTTTTAACTTGCATTTTTGTTTATCATAAATGTACCTTTGAGGTCTTTCTTGCAATGATATAGATTGCAGAGGCTTCTACTATGTGGTGATGCTGAACTGAGATCAGACCCATATAGCTATCTGGTTTGCTATGCTGAGTTTGAAGACATTACGTGTCTAAAAAATTCACGCTTGCAAGCTGAATAGAAATTGTTTCATAAACGCTCAGAGTTTGTATTTAGATCTAGTTTCTTTATTCCTGTCTTTCACTGACGATAGCAAATAGCTTGAATTCATGATCTGAAAGTGGAATTATAGTTAGAGATAGTGAATACTAACTACTCTGACGTTTATGTAAACGAAAATACGCTTGATAGGTGTTTTTGGTAGGACGCCATCTGTGGACATAAATACAAGCGTTAGCAAGTTTTTTAACTTGCATTTTTGTTTATCATAAATGTACCTTTGAGGTCTTTCTTGCAATGATATAGATTGCAGAGGCTTCTACTATGTGGTGATGCTGAACTGAGATCAGACCCATATAGCTATCTGGTTTGCTATGCTGAGTTTGAAGACATTACGTGTCTAAAAAATTCACGCTTGCAAGCTGAATAGAAATTGTTTCATAAACGCTCAGAGTTTGTATTTAGATCTAGTTTCTTTATTCCTGTCTTTCACTGACGATAGCAAATAGCTTGAAATCATGATCTGAAAGTGGAATTATAGTTAGAGATAGTGAATACTAACTACTCTGACGTTTATGTAAACGAAAATACGCTTGATAGGTGTTTTTGGTAGGACGCCATCTGTGGACATAAATACAAGCGTTAGCAAGTTAAAAAACTTGCTAATTTTTGTTTATCATAAATGTACCTTTGAGGTCTTTCTTGCAATGATATAGATTGCAGAGGCTTCTACTATGTGGTGATGCTGAACTGAGATCAGACCCATATAGCTATCTGGTTTGCTATGCTGAGTTTGAAGACATTACGTGTCTAAAAAATTCACGCTTGCAAGCTGAATAGAAATTGTTTCATAAACGCTCAGAGTTTGTATTTAGATCTAGTTTCTTTATTCCTGTCTTTCACTGACGATAGCAAATAGCTTGAAATCATGATCTGAAAGTGGAATTATAGTTAGAGATAGTGAATACTAACTACTCTGACGTTTATGTAAACGAAAATATGCTTGATAGGTGTTTTTGGTAGGACGCCATCTGTGGACATAAATACAAGCGTTAGCAAGTTTTTTAACTTGCATTTTTGTTTATCATAAATGTACCTTTGAGGTCTTTCTTGCAATGATATAGATTGCAGAGGCTTCTACTATGTGGTGATGCTGAACTGAGATCAGACCCATATAGCTATCTGGTTTGCTATGCTGAGTTTGAAGACATTACGTGTCTAAGAATTCACGCTTGCAAGCTGAATAGAAATTGTTTCATAAACGCTCAGAGTTTGTATTTAGATCTAGTTTCTTTATTCCTGTCTTTCACTGACGATAGCAAATAGCTTGAAATCATGATCTGAAAGTGGAATTATAGTTAGAGATAGTGAATACTAACTACTCTGACGTTTATGTAAACGAAAATACGCTTGATAGGTGTTTTTGGTAGGACGCCATCTGTGGACATAAATACAAGCGTTAGCAAGTTTTTTAACTTGCATTTTTGTTTATCATAAATGTACCTTTGAGGTCTTTCTTGCAATAATATAGATTGCAGAGGCTTCTACTATGTGGTGATGCTGAACTGAGATCAGACCCATATAGCTATCTGGTTTGCTATGCTGAGTTTGAAGACATTACGTGTCTAAAAAATTCACGCTTGCAAGCTGAATAGAAATTGTTTCATAAACGCTCAGAGTTTGTATTTAGATCTAGTTTCTTTATTCCTGTCTTTCACTGACGATAGCAAATAGCTTGAAATCATGATCTGAAAGTGGAATTATAGTTAGAGATAGTGAATACTAACTACTCTGACGTTTATGTAAAGGAAAATACGCTTGATAGGTGTTTTTGGTAGGACGCCATCTGTGGACATAAATACAAGCGTTAGCAAGTTTTTTAACTTGCATTTTTGTTTATCATAAATGTACCTTTGAGGTCTTTCTTGCAATGATATAGATTGCAGAGGCTTCTACTATGTGGTGATGCTGAACTGAGATCAGACCCATATAGCTATCTGGTTTGCTATGCTGAGTTTGAAGACATTACGTGTCTAAAAAATTCACGCTTGCAAGCTGAATAGAAATTGTTTCATAAACGCTCAGAGTTTGTATTTAGATCTAGTTTCTTTATTCCTGTCTTTCACTGACGATAGCAAATAGCTTGAAATCATGATCTGAAAGTGGAATTATAGTTAGAGATAGTGAATACTAACTACTCTGACGTTTATGTAAACGAAAATACGCTTGATAGGTGTTTTTGGTAGGACGCCATCTGTGGACATAAATACAAGCCTTAGCAAGTTTTTTAACTTGCATTTTTGTTTATCATATATATATATATATATATATATATATATTGAAGTGGTAAATCTGTAGTTCATATTTAACTTCACTGCCTGATGACATTACATATCTTTAAAGTAGGGTTTGAACTAGTTTATATGTTTATTTGGTCATCTAGAAATGTTAAGCACACCCATATACACATATCACTTCCACCCTGTTTATTCAAAATGGTTATGTATAACCAGTTGAATTATTTTAGCTTAAGTATATTTTATTTCCAAGCTTGTTAATTCCCTTCACTTAAATAATTGTGTATGTGCGTATATGTATTATAGATATAAAAATAATACAATTAATGTAGAGCTAAAACAAATGCCAGAAAATTCTAAAATGTATTATTACAATTTTAAAATGTCATTCTCATTTTAAATATTTCAAGTCAAACCAAAAATCATACTTTAAAGTTATTTGCAATTTTAAAAATACGTTTAAATAATGCTTTCTGGAATGCATTGTTTACATCTTCCAATATTGCTAAATTTCAAGTATAGGAGGAGCAGAAGTTCTAGGAACACACAGGAGTTCAAATCACTCTTATCTCTCATATTTGTTTAGAGAGTGGAAACAAAATGAACTGTGAGTAAAAACAATTTGCCTTCCTGATCTTAAATCATCTCTGTCCTGCCTTCTGCCATGCCATCGCTACTTCAGAACTGTTATGTTTAACTGTGAAAAAACTATTGGAAGATGTTTACCAATTATTTTGTCAATATTTTGCCTTTGCATCCAAACTTCATGTTTTTATGCTAAATGGCCACCATAAATAATAAAGGTAATCCGTTTTGCCAAAGAATGAACTCTTAATTCTCCTCACTTCACTTCTTTCCTAAATCTTAATTGTAATCATAATGTAATTTTATTTATTTGGTAACTGACTATAAACTTAATTATCATTAAATTTGTGATTTTCTCTCTTAAGTTTTAAACTTGTTCTTTGAAACGCTAAGCACAGAATTATGTACTTTAAATCTATCATTAGCTTTTTAAGCTTCACACTCTAATTATTTTATTTCATATGGCAAAACTTATTTTAAATATATATCTTATTAAATTAGTTTTAGTATGCGAATGTTTTAATCTAGCGAACTTATATTATTTCAGTCATCATTCCGATTTTTTGGAATATTTAAATATTTAAACGTAAAATTTCTTACTGAACGCTGTTCGCTTGGTTAAATATTTGAAATATATGCTTAATGGCGGATTGTTTAAAAATTATATTATGGGATAAGATAAACCTTTTGTTGTTGTCACTACCGATATTTAAATGCATTTTATCTTCTTAAAATAAATTTGATTATTAATATATTTTAATAACTATTTATTATTTATATGCCATTAAGAGTTAAATTGCTTATAATATATTGTCGTTTAAAATACTTGGGCTCATTAAATAGGAAAAATAATATTTTTCCCTCTTCTTTATTCGACATCCTAAATTTATTAAAGTTCTACATATGATGCTGAGTGGGTTATTATTTTATCATGGTGTTACACATGATATTATTGCTTTATTTAAGCTTAAATTATTTCATTAGTCATTTAAAACTTAAGCCATATTCGCATTGCTTACTTATAATTGCATTTTAAAGAATTTATATTTTGCTCTATCATATTTACTCATCCGAACTCTGGATTTTCTTCATGTACTCATCTAAGAAAGAGGTTTGGTAGAACCGATCTCAGGTCAAGCATTAGAGTATTAAGTCTCTGCATGTAAAATGTCGGAGGACATACCATGGAATCCTTACCACTCATATTTTCGAATATCGCCTTATGATAAATACAAGTGGAATCATATATGTGATTAAGCCTTCCAGTCCAAAGACAGACATCTCCATTTTAAATGCTGTCATTATAGTTAGCACTGCAAGTTATTTTATGTGTAATTCTCGTATTATCTATAAGATGTGGTGCAGTGATGTTTGTAAACCACTCATTTATAATTTATCGAATATTTTAGGATTGTCACAGTAAGGCTTAGTTAAACTAACCCATTCCTCATTTATACTAGCCCAGATATGCTCATGAACGATAAATTACTTATCTGTTATATTAAGAGTAAACATCTCTTTGGAGATAAATTTATAAACGTACTTATCATTACTTAAAGTAATGATCACAGCATCGATAACATTAATTTATTATTATTTATAGTTCATTAGCATACTAAATCATTGCCTATATGCAAAATTTTAACCGCATTAAATCTGTGCTGTGCTTCTGATGTAAATTTAAATTATTTATGTCCAATAATCTATGTTGAATTACTCTTGCATTTGTGTCTTAATGAATCTCACTCATTGAATTCCATTTAATCTTTATAATAATGATAATATTATTTAGAAGTTATAACTGATTATCTTAAATAGATATTTATCTCTGGATTGTTCTGTTCTTGCTCATTCTGGATGGATACTATTTTATAATTAATGTTTCTTTTGCAATGCTAGCTGTGTGCAATTCATTTAAATTTATAAATTGTCCCCTTATATAAGATATTTGATTGAGCCAAGATTTGATATTATTTTTTACTTTAATTACCCTATAGATCTCGTGTTTCTCCGCTGTGTCTCTGGAACCGGAATGAATTAAATTTCATGTTATCATCAGAAGTGTTGTTTATAATGTTATAGTTTTAGAGAAGAGCAAATATGGCAGAATTTATGATTGCTCCTGACCTGTGTATCTTGGGCTTGGGTGGATTTAGGGTACTTTTGCTTAGATTCTAAACCTTGTTAAATGAACATACAATTCTGACCGGTACAGGATTTTTTTTTCTTGGGCTTGGTGACCAAAACGTTTGGGGCTTCAATTAATTAAATCTCACACCCTGTAGACTGCTTATCTTGTTGTTGGCTCAATCATTGGGGTCTATATTAATTAAATACCATACCTTGTAAAGTGCTTATGTTTTTGGTGACTTATATTTTAATGTCTCCAAGATTATCTAAATGTAGGTTCATTAATTAATTTTGTTGGTTAAATACCATAAGCTATATGAGTAAAATAGTATTGTTAGTCAAAATAATTGTTTAAAAAGTAATAAGACAGTTAATATATATATATATATATATATATATATATATATATATATAAATTATATGTGTATCTTACACTTTCAGTGTATATATATTATACATTTGTTAATACGCATTCGTGACAATAAGGAGAAAGAAAATTAAAGTGTTAGAAAAGTAGTAAGAGTAGATTGGAGCAAGAGGTAGATTAGATGAAAGAAATAATTTTTCTTTGTCAACATTAAGTAGTGTATATCTCAGTTTTGATATTTAAAAGTATCCAATATCGATATTATGTTAAAAACTTTAATATAAAAGTATTGCTTGCTAGCAAGTATTTAAAATGTTTGTTTCCTATTATTAGTAGCCTCAAAGCAGGTGAAGACCTTAAAAATAGAATTGTATGTCAAGCGGTCCGATGTAGTGGACATTATGCTTCAATGACATTGATTCTTAGAGTAACCTCAAAGCAGGTGAAGACCTTTTATGTAATACCAAGCAGCCAGATGTAGTTGGCAAAATGCTTAAATGGTTTACATGTTCTCATGCTAGCAAAAGAAAAGTTGCTTGCTAGTTGATATTTTAAATGTTTGTTCCTTATTAATAGTAACCTCAAAGCAGGTGAAGACCTTTTATGTAACACCAAGCAGCCAGATGCAGTTGGAAAAATGCTTAAATGGTTTACATATTCTTATGCTAGCAAAAGTGAAAATTGATATCGATAAATAAAGGTTATTGGAAGGATTATTAATTTTGATATTTTATGATAGCCTCATGCTTTTTGGAAATGATCAGATAATTGAGTTAAATTCCTATATTCAAACTTAGGTTAGTCACGCGTTGTTGGTTTGTAGTAAATAATAACTATTCATGAAATAAATTGTTTTATTCTAAATATGTCAATCCATGTTGTATAACTTGCATATTGTCATAATATTTTCTTAGCTTTATTTTGCTGGATTGCAACATAAGTCAACTTAAACACTATTTTATGTATACATAAAATTTATTTATATGAAGTAGATTTTATAGCTGTTGCAGATTATTGTAAAGGGAAATATAGTGATGTATCTTGCCGATTTCAAAACAGCATTGAAATAAAATATATATTTATTTAATATAATAATTGTGAATTATTTGATCAATGCAAAAGGAAATTTTGGTGTCTATATCTGTGAGCATGAATAACCTAAATATTATATAATAAGTTATTAATCTTGCCGGGTTGGCATGGCACCTTGTATTTTATACAATTATAAATTTTGCCAACTGGTAAGTTCATGTGTTAACATAACTTAAATTGAGTGAGATTCAAACACAAGCAAACATTTAAAAGAGAGAAAATCATACTTTGCTTTGGCTTTCTGTTATACTTTATATTCTCAATTTACTAATAAAGATTTTTAGTCAATTCCAGGTGCAAAGAGAACAGATGGAAAGTGGCAAAAGAAGTGAAGACATGGTAATTTTTAAATATATTTTGTGTTACAGAATTAATAATTAATAATTTTATAATATATAGCTTAAATGATATAGGCAGATTCAAGTAGTGAGAGGAGTAGGCATAAATAATAAAGTGGTTGGGCATCATATAAGTTAGGCAGGGCAGGAAAAAAGTGGTAGGTATGGTGGAAATGGTAGTATAGAGGCGATTGAGGAAAAGGGTTAGGCAAATAAACCATAGCAAATAATAATGCATCATAGAGTTAGCGATATCAGTAAAATGAAACAATATGAAATAAATAGTGAAGAATATGGATACGGAGATTCAGAAGAGATTAACAAATTAGAAGATGAGAATGGAAGCAGTAATGGGGAGTTGGAACAAGATTTTTTAGGGGATGCCTATTCAATGGATATTCTAAGCTCAGAAATTACTTTCAAGAAGTCAGAGCTTTTATTGGGAGATATGAATAAGGGACCAGAGGTCATCGACAATAACCGTCAAAAATTTATGATGATGCAAAGTCTATTAAAGCATCAAGCTGAAGAACAGAAGAAAGCTGAAAATTTTCAGAAGAAAAAAGCTGAAGAACAAAAGAAAAAGGCTGAAGAATGAAAGAAAGAAGCTGAAGAATGGAAGAAAGAAGCTGAAGAATGGAAGAAAGAAGCTGAAAAACAGAAGAAAGAAGCTGAAAAATTCCGGAAGATGATGCAAGGTTTATTAAAAAACAAGATGAAAGACATCAGAAGATGGAAGAATGGAGGGAGCAAAATCATGTAAAAGGATCACTTGCTGTCAAAGAGATGAAAATAGAATATCCACAACAGAACGTGATAAAGCATGAGGATCAGTTGGGAGATTTCCAAGTAATCCAAGGAGAAATTAGTGATCATCTTTATGAGCCAGATAATAAGGCTAAGTATGAGTATGAAATGTCTAAAAATGAGGTTAAGGACACGTTTCAAAAATTCAGACAAAGATACAACTGGATTTTAAAGACTCTGAAAATAATGATTTAAATATGAAAGGTCTGGATTCTCTTATGACACAAAAATGTGAAACTGATTTGAACTATCAGGAAAATATGGTTAAAGAAACTAATAGAAATGCTACTAATGTTGAAACATTACCCAAAGATATAACTTTATGTGATGAAAATATTTCTACTCAGGATCCCTTTTTGTCTGATGAAAAGCTTGATCCCAGTTATCTTTTGAAGGCAGAAGAAACAAACAGGATGGAATCATCTAAATTATATGTTCCAACAGAAATCCATAAAGATTCTTTATTGGAATATCAGTCTAAAAATGTTGAAAAATTTATAGATCCACTCTACAATCCAGATGATCAATCAAATTGTGAAACTTTGATTGATACCTCCATCAATAAATCTGTTACAGTTAGTTAGATTTATCAAAAGGAAGAAATTTCATTTGATTCTAACACAGTACCTGATTAAAATCAAATTCAGCCATTTATTTTGAATTCTTTCAGCAATGATAAGTCAACAAGATGTTTAGATTCTGCAATGGATTTGCATGAAGATTTATCAATTCAAGAGACTGAGCCTGAATCTTGTATTAAAAGTAGAATTGCTGTAATAATGGATAGTGATGGAATTATTTTTCATGTTGAAAACAAGTTTGAAGATAGTTTTAATGATATTCCATATTTTAATAATGCTTTGTTAAATGAATGTGGTAAAAATGAATTGACTGATAGGCAGTTTGATAAAAGTAATTGTAAAGTTCAAGCATTAGATAACAAAAAGGAAAAGCTATTTTTTCACAAAAGTGATTCTCTTTTATTAGATAAAATTGAACAGGGCATCTTTTTATCTGAATGTGCTGCAAAATCTTTTGAAAATTTTAATAAAGAGTTTTTAAATAAAAATATAATATTTGAAGAAACACATGACTGTTTATCAAAATAAACATTTTCTAAAAAGCAATGTTTAGATTGTAGAAAAAGAAAACTCATGCCAAATAATTATTTTAATTTTATTGCTCAGAATTTTAAGAAAAGAAGGTGCAATAAGTTAAATACCATAACAGATGATATAAAAATGGGAGCTTATTTAAATGGTTTTATCAAAGTTGATAAAAACATAAATATTTCAATAACTTACGGTATGGAAATGACAACTAATGTAATTATTATTGAAACTGGCAAGAAATGTCTGCAGAAAACTATCATCACTGATAAAGAAAATGATAATGTTTCTCCAAATACTGTTAACATTCAACATTGTCAATTGATATCTGAGAAAATTAATAATTTTTATAAATTAGATAATCCTTCAATCAGAAATGATATGGAATTTGCTTCTTGCTTATCTAACAAAATTGGTGATGAAAGGTAAACTAAATTAAATTATATTACTCATAATCATGAAAATAATTCAGTTGTGAATATGAATGAAATGAATTCTCAGAACGAGATGAATTTTAGTGATTCTTTAAATAAAGGTGATATCGAAATAAATACTTGTTTGCCTAGTGTAGTTGATGCTAATGAAATGCTGATGGATTTGAACTATTTAGTGCATAATAGTGGAAATTCCATTGGATTAGATTCTTCGAGTGAAGTAAATAGAAGTAATATAAAAATAAGTTCTCATTCTCTTGGTTTGAGTGATGTAATTGAAAAGCAAATTGAAGTGAATTATCATTATGGAATGATTGAAAAAAAACTAGTTTCAAATATTAATGAACTCCATTCTAAGAATATAAATTCTAATTGGGATGTAGCATCTACAATGAAAACAGAAAATTATGATAATTCATTCTCTTTGGATTCAAAATTGACATTACTAAACACTAAAGAGATGGATATTATAGTTACTAATAATTTTGAAAATAAATTTATAAATAAAGAGGCAGTTCCATTTGTGATTAAAAATGATAAACTTACTAAGTAAGATTTTTTTCCACAGCCCAGGATATTGATGTGAAAATAGAAGAATGTATTGATGAAGTTTCAATAGGAAAGTGTTTTCAAAAAATTGTTCATGATAAAAAAAACTCTCAGATTCCTATTAATAAATCTATCAAAACTGCTATAGATAAAGAAAATGCTCATGCATTTATTTCTGCTATTGAAAAGTATGAAGAGGTAAAGATTCATGAAATGAATTTATTTATTGCTGAACATGTTGATCCTGCAACCAATCAGAATATCATCTTTAGTGGTAGTAATAATGTTTTCGAGATAGAGGTGATTACAAACCCAATATTAGATAAACCTAAATTTTTTAGAAATATTAGTTGTAGTGACATAGAGATTTGTAAATCCTTACTGAACAAAAGTATTTGTATCCATCAAAGATAGAACCAGCAACATGCTAGATTAAAATTAGCCCACATAGCAAAAATTAGGGTAAGAAAGAGATGTATTCATCATCATAAAATTTGTGTAGATCAAGTATGGCTTAAGGTTCTTAAGTATAATAATGTTGCATGCCAATTAAAGTTGTATCTACTGCCTGACCCAGTGAAAGAGTAGTAAAAGGTGTTTTGAGATTGATAGGACAGCATAACACATCAGAACAGACCATTGATTTTCAAAAAGAATTAAGAGAATAGGGAGATCCCAATTAAAACATTATAGTTAGAATTCTATGAAGTGAGGCATAGACATAATAGTGGGGAATAGAGAAAATAATTCATTATTAAGTTGACAATGTGTTTCTTTGCCACTTGGATTAACAATTTTAAAAGGTATAAGTAAAATCATTTTTTAAACAATTTTTTTTTTGTTTGTTCCTCTAATTAGAGGAATGTGAAGTGGTAAATCTGTAGTACATATTTAACTTCACTGCCTGATGACATTACATACCTTTAATGTAGGGTTTGAACTAGTTTATATGTTTATTTGGTCATCTAGAAATGTTAAGCACACACATATACACATATCACTTCCACCTTGTTTATTCAAAATGGTTATGTATAACCAGTTGAATTATTATTTTAGCTTAAGTATATTTTATTTCCAAGCTTGTAAATTCCCTTCACTTAGATAATTGTGTATGTGCGTATATGTATTATAGATATAAAAATAAATACAATTAATGTAGACCTAAAGCAAATGCCAGAAAATTCTAAAAAGTATTATTACAATTTAAAAATGTCATTCTCATTTTAAATATTTCAAGTCAAACCGAAAATCAAATTTTAAAGTTATTTGCAATTTTAAAAATACATTTAAATAATGGTTTCTGGAACGTATTGTTTACATCTTCCAATATTGCTAAATTTCAAGTATAGGAAGAGCAGAAGTTCTAGGAATGCACAGAAGGAGTTCAAATCATTCTTCTCTCTCACATTCATTTAGAGAGTGGAAACAAAATGAAGTGTGAGTAAAAACAATTTGTCTTCCTGATCTTAAATCGTCTCTGTCCTGCCTTCTGCCATGCCGTCGCTTCTTGAGAACTGTTATGTTTAATTGTGAAAAAACTATTGGAAGATGTTTACCATTATTTTGTCAATATTCTGCATTTGCATCCAAACTTCGTGATTTTATGCTAAATGGCCACCATAAATACTAAAGGTAATCTCTTTTGCCGAAAAATAAACTCTTAATTCTCCTCACTTCACTTCTTTCCTAAATCTTAATTGTAATCATAATGTAATTTTATTTATTTGGTAACTGACTATAAACTTAATTATCATTAAATTTGTGATTTTCTCTCTTAAGTTTTAAACTTGTTCTTTGAAACGCTTAGCACAGAATTATGTACTTTAAATCTATCATTAGCTTTTTAAGCTTCACACTCTAATTATTTTATTTCATGTGGCAAAACTTATTTTAAATATATATCTTATTAAATTAGTATTAGTATGCTAATGTTTTAATCTAGTGAACTTATATTATTTCAATCATCATTTCGATATTTTGGAATATTTAAATATTTAAATGTAAAATTTCTTACTGAATGCTGTTCGCTCGGTTAAATATTTGAAATATATGCTTAATGGCAGATTGTTTAAAAATTATATTATGGGATAAGATGAAACCTTTTGTTGTTGTCACTATCGATATTTAAATGCATTTTATCTTCTTAAAATAAATTTGATTATTATTATATTTTAATAACTATTTATTATTTGTATGCCATTAAGAGTTAAATTGCTTATAATATATTGTCATTTAAAATACTTGGGCTCGTTAAATAGGAAAAATAATATTTTTACCTTTTCTATATTCGACATCCTCAATTTATTAAAGTTATACATATGATGCTGAGTGGGTTATTATTTTATCATGGCGTTACGTATGATATTATTGCTTTATTTAAGCTTAAATTATTTCATTAGTCATTTAAAACTTAAGCCATATTCGCGTTGCTTACTTATGATAGCATTTTAAAGAATTTATATTTTGCTTTATCATATTTACTCATCCGAACTCCGGATTTTCTTCATATACTCATCTAAGAATGAGGTTTGGTAGAACCGATCCCAGGACAAACATTAGAGTATTAAGGCTTCTGCATGTGAAACATCAGAGGGCATACTAGGGAATCCTTGCTACTCATATTTTCAAATATCGCCTTGTGATAAATACAAGTGGAATCATATATGTGATAAAGCCTTCCAGTCCAAAGACAGACATCTTCTCCATTTTAAACACTGTCATTATAGTTAGCACTGTGAGTTCTTCTATTTGTAATTCTCATATTATCTATAAGACATGGCACAGTGATGTTTGTTAACCATTCATTTATAATTTATCAAATATTTTAGGATTGTTACAGTAAGGCTTAGTTAAGCTAAACCATTCCTCATTTATACTAGCCCCGATATGCTCATGAACGATAAATTACTTATCTGTTATATTAAGAGTAAATCTCTCTTTGGAGATAAATTTATAAACGTCCTTATCATTACTTAATGTAATGATCACAGCATTGATAACATTAATTTATTATTATTTATAGTTCATTAGCATACTAAATCATTTTCCTATATGCAAAATATTAACCGCATTAAATCTGTGCTATGCTTCTGATGTAAATTTAAATTATTTATGTCCATTAAACTATGTTGAATTACTCTTGCATTTGTGTCTTAATGAATCTCACTCATTGAATTCCATTTAATCTTTATAATAATGATAATATTATTTAGAAGTTATAGCATTATCTTAAATAGACATTTATCTCTGGATTGTTCTTTTCTTGCTCATTCTGGATGGATACCATTCTATAATTCATGTTTCTTTTGCAATGCTAGATGTGTGCACTTCATTTAAATTTATAAGTTTTCCCCTTATATAAGATATTTGATTGAGCCAAGATTTGATATTATTTGTTTACATTAATTACCCTATAGATCTCATGTTTTTCCACTGTGTCTCTGGGACTGGAATGTATAAAATTTAATGTTATCATCAGAAGTGTTGTTTATAATGTTATAGTTTTAGAAAAGAGCAAATAGGGCAGAATTCAAGATTGCTCCTGACCTGTGTATCTTGGGCATGAGTGGATTTAGAATACTTTTGCTTAGATTCTAAACCTTGTTAAATGATCATACAATTCTGACCGGTACAATATATATATATATATATATATATATATATATATATTGTACCAGAATATATATATATATATATATATATATATATATATATATATATAAGGTGTCCAAATAATAGAAACTGTATTTAATATGAAATTAAATTTAGGCATATCTCAGATAAATGACTTTAGTAAAATTTCTCCTAATTTGATTCCTCAAGTCACTTGATCCATACCATTAAAATTTTAAAGATATATAAAATCATAAGAATGCTAGCACCAATGTATATCGAATAAAATTTCATACAATAATATCCTAATCTTTATTTGATCTACATATATGTAAAAAATAAGATTATTCAAATTATATACTTACAGATCATAGTTTATTCATATACCTTATTTAACTAAAGTAAATTAAATTCATCACTTTAAAATAATAATAATAATAATAATAATAATAATAATAATAATAATAATAATAATAATAATAATAATAATAATAATAATAATAATAATAATAATAATAATAATAATAATAATAATAATAATAATAATAATAATAATAATAATAATAATAATAATAATAATAATAATAATTTATTTATTTATGTTGCTTAAAATAATTTATAAATACTCTTGGTAAAATATAAGTTAATAAATATAGTATATTGTATTTGTTTAATGTATAATCTTTATGATGTTAAACAAATGACCAGTTCAAAATTAAAGAAAAATTTGTGATTACTTTCATTTAGTAAATATGTAAAGTTTATACATAATTTTATGATTTATTTAGATTTATAATGACAGGAAATCTAAATATGGTTAGTAGAATATATAATTATTATTTAATAATGATGTGTCTACTTATCATAATGATGCGTCTACTTAATCAAGTTTTTTTATTTCAATTTATATATGCAAGTTAAAAAAAAACATTTATTCTAGCTATAACATGTAGATATATTAAACATTAATTATATAAATAAAAGCACATGAAAAGAGTTAAAGGTGAAGCCGTAAGAAAACATGTAATGTCTACATGTATATAAACATAATAAAGGATCCAGTGCATATTAATTTTTGCTGGATTCATGAGATATCCATACCCCAATAACTGTTCACAATATATCCTTAATGAATCATTGGATAAATTTGTTTTTAGTAGTTTTTGTTATTAAATCCATATTGGTTAGTTTTCTCTGATTCAATATTTTATTATGTCAGTGTTTAACAATAGATATAGGAATGTATGATCCATCAAAACTATTTAATATTTTTTCAAAAAGATATGTTTTACTTTATTATACTTATATTTCTAAAAAATAACCATAAGATATATTCCGCAATGCTGCAACATAATCCTCAGGCATTACGATTTGCACAAATATTAAATAAGTTCATTAAAATTCTGGTAATATATATAAATGCACATCTTCTGAGCATATTGATAAATCTTTTGGAAGTTAATCTTTGATATTTTAATTTCTTTGCCAGAAATAAGTATATCCAAATCTGTTATCACTAATGTTGTTTTGTTTCCAAGGAAATTTATCATCATTACATGTATGGGGTTATACATTTGATTTTAAAAAATTGTATACATATATAAAATGCTATTTAAATTCAACTGCATACATTTGGAATTGTATTATAGATTAGTAAATTCTTTTAGAGTACCATGCTAATGGATTTCAATTGTAGATAAACTATGATCTGAATTTAAGAACTCACTGTTCAAAGCCAGACTTAAACTTCCTTCCTAGTAATACATTTTCAAGTTTTTATTCAACATGTAAACTTTGAATAAATATATCCTTTGATTAAATAACATTTATATATAAAGTAATATACACTTTAAAAAAAAAGAATCATTTTCCTTTTAGTGATCTGTTTATTGTTTTTTTTATTGTTATTTGATATCCAAAGTTCATTATCTTTATGTTTGATTTGCTATGTCTTTGACTTTGACCTTTTTAATCTTGTTTTAAATTTTATTAAAAAAGTATTCCTCTTAAAATTTGAGTGGTATCTTAAAGTAATATTATTAAACATAAAGTGCATTTTCATTTAAGAAGGTATCAATTATATTAAGACGTTATTATTTTTTTACTTTTATCTTTATGACTATTAACATGTATTCCTATTACTTAAAAAGGTTGAGGTGAAGTGTTGTGGAAATTGGAGACACATCTATTAGGTATTTCACTAATTATTGGTTTTCTATAAATGATAAAAGATTTTTATAGTGCACACTTTCACTAACATTTATGATGTATGCTCCAGTGGTACAATATATATGTATATAAATTGGTTTACTGTTTACATATTATTAAACTAGAATAAATGGTATAAATAGTGATTGGATTATTACTAGACAAAGGGGTGCACTAACAAGGGAGTACTAAAAATAACTGGAAATCTGTAATAAAAAAATTATATTTATTTTTTGGTGTTTCAAATTGAATATTCTTCAAAGTATGGTCCATTTGATGCAACACATGGATCTAAATGGGTTTTTCATTTTATGAAATAGTCCCGAAACAGTTGCAATGTGATGTCTTTTATGCCTCCATTGTTTTTTGTCACAACTTTCAAATCTGCAATTTTTTCTTTTAAGATTTTTTTTTTATTCAGAAAAATTAAAAAGTAGTCACATGGAGTGAGATCAGGTAAATATGGCTTACATATAAGCTGAATGTACTGTTTCTGGCTTTGGGTATTGGTGCATCGTTTTACTGCATTATGCCAATATTTCATGACTTGTAAGTAAATGCCTGATTGTTATAAATGAATTCTCAGTGAATAATGTTGTTATAATAAAAAAACAGCATTATATTGACATTAAAATTTACTTTCCACAATTTTTGGGACATGGTAAAATTGGAATTCCTTATTAATCTACTATAAACATATGTTTTACCCAGAGCCATATACTTGTAAGCTGATTCAAGTATTATAACCATTTTCCTTGCCATTTTCCCTAACATAAAACATAATTTCACATTGGTTCAACTTTTTAGACATTACAAAAATCAATAAGCAAGGCATACATAACATACACATTTACTTCATGATACCATGACTTCATTCACTGACAATGGGGGATCAAAATGATGTAGGAGATCTCCACAGGAGTAATCTAGTACAATGTTCTCATTATCCACAAAATAATTCCTGTTATTTTTGAACATCTCCTGCTATATATATAGTCTTTAAAAATATATAATTTGCATATTTAAAACTAGAATTTAAACAATGTTACATTTATCTTTTTTTAATCTATGGAAGTAATATCTGATATTTGTAAATACTCAAAATCAAAGTATTTGCTTGAAATGTAGAATATTTACCAGAATCTTTTTTATGAATTTATTTTTAGTTAATAAATTTACTAATCACTATTTTGAAAGCTGTGCTTTAAAGTTATTTAATGTTAAAGTAGATTATATGTATTTTCTTCTTTCATAATCACTAAGGTCCTTGTGCTCCTAATGTTAGAATAAGACCAATGGTATATGTGATTTATTTGTGTGTGTGTGGATGGATTTTATGTGTTTTTCTATGAAATTATTTAGATGATGATAAAATAGTGAATCTCATTGTTGAAGTCATTATAAATTTACTTTATATATTCTTTGTGATAATTATTTCATCGATGACCAATACATTCATTGACTAGATGCCTCTGAGGATTGATGAAGGTCAATGTGGAAATAATCTTCCGAGCATTTTTATATGCTTATTTTTATGATTATTTTAAAAATTATGTATAACAGAAATAATGACAATATTGTTCTTAAGGTTTGACATTGACTAAATAATGATTAGCCTAAGAATTCATATGCTTTTTTTAAAATATAGTTAAAGAATGATTTCATTAACTTGCTATTATATAGGGATTAACTTTTAGCTCTTACTCTGTCTGACATAATTGCTGGTTTCTGATGTAGATTTTATTTTCTCATTAGTTGATAATTATTTATTTATTGATTACTTTATTGAATCACCATAAAATTTGTTTTCCTTTAGTTTAGACTGTTATATGTAAATACTCATTATTCTGAGCTATTTTGCAAATTAAAAAAATTAACCTTTTTTTTTTAATTTCTAGATGTAAGTTAAATTTAAAGTTAATGAATAAGTTGTATTTTATATGTTTTCTATTTTTCAAAGAATTATTATTAAATTGTTTCTTATTTATACACCTGGGTCTCATTTTATAAATATTTTTTTAATGCGATTTTGAAGTTATGTGATTCATGTTTCTAATTAATATCTTTTTATGAGGGTTTTCTTTTATGAGATAAAGAAGTTCATATTTCACTATATTTATTACATATCAAGAAATTTAAATTATTAATAAATTATTTTGATTTGAAATATTTTTTTTTCAAAAGTATAACATTATATTAGCAGCTAACGTGAATATGACCTGTAGCTGTATTTAGAATCTTAGCTTCTACATAAATAACCTATTTATACTTATGAGTAAATAATAATAATAAATTTATACTTATGAGTAGAAAAATATTGCAATAAATATTCAAAAATTTTAAACTTTTAAAACATATTTTGTTAGATATAACAGAAATAAATATTTTTTTAGATTTTTAAAATAAATAACGAAATTTTGTAAACTGAAAATAATCTTTCTACCGATAATGTATAATCTTTTTGTTTTGATTGCGATCTCATTTTTTTAATATAGGAACAAATGTGAACATTTAAAATTTATTTCAATAGTAAACACAAATATTTATAAAATGAAGATGAATTTATTATTTTCTGATAAATATTAATCATTTAATCACAGATTTTACATTGATGTGTGAGACAAAAAAATCATCAGTAAATGCTGGAATATGAAAGAGTTTGCTGCAATGAAAAACCTCTTAAATTCCAATGAGAGCTAAATTAGTTATATGTCTGGATATCACAAGCTTTATAAATAATTAGTAAAATCATCATCTCAAAATTTAATCACCAATTACATTGTCAATGGAAAACATTAACACAACACAAGACTGAAAATAGCACCAGTTGTACTTCCTCTTGTGACAATTTTGATTTTTTTACCAGTTTACATATGAAGCATGTATTGTCAAATAACAATAATGATTGAAATATGTATAAAAAATGTAAAATTAAATACTGTAGTTAATAAAAAAAAAAGTTTGTCTTGTATCAATTTTTTTCACATATATTTTTTATTAGTCATACTTTATTTCCTTGTTTTTTAATGTGAATTTTAAAGTATTTTTTCCTTGTTGCTTTGCTTTTATGCGATTTCTGAAAATTACAGAATCTATCCCCCATTTTTCAAGGCAAGTTAAGACTATTTTTGTGTGATTTTTTTTAATGTGGGTTTTCTGTGAAACCTATCTACGGCATAAAATGAGACCCAGGTGTACATTTTAACAGAAATATTTTCATAATTTTACATGTCAATATTCTTTTGAAAAAATGACAAATTGAAAATTCCATTATATATATATATATATATATATATATATATATATATATATATATAAATTAACAAAAGTATCTTTACACAAATATAGCAATTATTTTTTTATAATTATTTATTTGATTATACATGTTATATTATTAATTAAGATAAAAATTTTAAACAACATTAAACATCAATATACATTCAGCTTGGTATTATTTAACATTGCCTACTTTTATCACACAATTTGAAAACATCTTTTTTAATACTACTACATTTTAAACAAATGTAAAAAAATATTAGAAAAAAATAAATATTATTTCCAAGGTTAACCTATGCTGATCTAGCATTTTTAGATATGATAGTGTTAAAAAGAAGTTTCAACAAAAATATATTTAATATTAAGCATGTTAAGGATAGTAGAGGGTTATAGCAATATCTTGCATGTATATAAATCAAAATAAGAAATATATTGATTCTTTATTCTAGACTAATAACAACATAGTAAACTGTAGTTTTTTTCCCCCCATGTGTCATAGCATCGGCCGGGAAGCGAACCCGCAACCCGGGCAACTGCTTATAAGGCAGTCGTGCTGACCTCTCGACCACCATTAGTAAACTGTAGTTGAATATATAATTATTAAAAAAATGTATATTTATTTAAACAGACAATAATCGTTATTAAAATAATACTATAGCTGTATATTTGGAATTAAATCCTAACAAAATACATGGTAAACAAACGATGCTGAAGCAATTCCAGAGAATATAATACTATGATAATTTAGCAAAAATATATCTTGAGATCCAGATGACGTTTATTCGTTGATTTTATTTATTTTATTATCATGTGATAGGGTTTTTTTTTTTTTTTATATGCCGAAATAAGTATTTTAAAGATATATAAATATGTGGGTTGTACGAAATTAAACGTATATTGAAGCTTGATCAGTTAAATTTATTTTCGTCTTATATAATTTTTTATCATCTTTTTATTTAATAAATTAAATATATATATATTTTGCTTTTCCTTTTATAAAAAAAAATAATAAAAAAACTCATTTAAAATGCCATATTATAAACAACATTTACTTTCCGTAAATAAATAAATAAAAAAATTAAAAAAGCATTTTTTTTTTTTTTTTATGAAATAAAAACAAACAAATAAATCAAAATGCAGTTAATGGCTTTGCTTGCGCAATTTTATCAGAAATCTTTAGATAAAAATGCTTTTTCAAATTAAAAACTATTCAACATTGTTTTTATTATTATTTGCATTATTAAAAGTTTATTTAGTAAAATTATAGTAATCACTAAGTTTCAATTTTTTTTTATTTTGTTTAATATGCATTTGCTGCAAACTTACAAATATGTTTAACTTTTTTGCTATATACATTAGCTGATAAAAAGAGAAGAATAATACCATTAACACATTAAATTCAACAGTGATCCACATATTGCTATGTATTCGAAATGTAATCATTCCAAATACCAACAAACAAAATAATAAATAATAAAAATAGCAAACAGTCTGCTACATTTGCAAAACAATTTTATATAGAGTTCTGTTTGGTTTACTTCCCCTGATGCACTTTAAATCTGGCTGCTTTCAAGTTGGTTACCACTTGGTTAGGTTTCCCAAACACTTTGACTTCAGGTTCAGTTCAACTGCATGCAAACACATCTGGTTTCATTGTAGAGTATTCGCGACTGTCACTATGGAAAGCTTCTTTTAATTGCAATCAGTTCTATTTCCCTGAAACCATCCCCTTCTAAACTCACTAGAAATACAATGGAAATCAATTCCTTCACATCTAGTTGTTATCCTGATGGTTTCTTTCTGGCATCAGTTTCACCAACTCTTTTGGATCTGTTTAGCTGCTGCATGCGAAGACAGTTTCACTGAGCACTGCACTCTCACTGAGCTATTCTCACATACATCTCTCCAGCAATATGAACCAAAAAATGTCAACTTACACTTTTGTTTGCCACTCTATTTATAGTTTTTTACTGCTTCGGTGCAATTCATCATGTGCTTTTAATTGAGTCACATAATTAATTACTTATTTCCCTATATGGTGACTATTTTGAGGTCTATAGCTGACTAATTAGTGTGGCATTAAAACTCATTTTTCAGTATAAGGCAATTTATAATCTATTCCATTAATTAATTAGTTACGTAGCAAGAAATATTTGTAATCAGCAAATATTTTAGAAATTTATCAATCTACAATCGTTCTTATCATACTGTAATGCCATAAATTTAACTTTATATTAAATTTAACACTTATCAGTAAAAGATCTAAGATATATTTCCTACTTTTCTCGAGAGTGCATAACTTTATCCTAATGCCAATGCCTAAATATTTTCTCAAAACATAACACATATTATTATTGACCATTATATGTATTTAGAAAAGTATAAATAAGACTTCATTTTTTTCTAAAAAACGTTTATTGATTAATAATTCCCAGATTGTACTTGAATCATATTTTAACATGCAGTTAATTTAATAATGGCTTTCTGCTATATTAGTTTGATGATTTTGCATTAATTTGATAGCTAAAAAATTTAAACTAAGATATATTTTTAATTCAATTGAATTATGATTAAAATATCTAGAAAAGTCAATTTTGAGATTACAATTTGGTTCACTTATCTATGCCTGAAGTTAGTCAGTGCATTTATGAAATTTTTGATATTTGTTGAACTCATAAAAGTGGGAAAACACAACTTTATATACAATTTGTTTACTTGTACTTTTTTATTTTTGGAAAAATATAAAGTATAACCTTGTTTTTTGATAAGTAAAAGATATTTACATTTATTTTTTAGTTTAATGTTTATATTTCTGTAGCTTCAAAATTAATTATCTAAAAAAATAGTCTAATAATAAAAGAAAGTACCACAGTTAAATTAAAAATGTCTACTGTTAATAATCTTTTATTATTTTTGATTGTTTTTTTTTGTTTTTTTTTTTTGTAATTGTAATTTGAACGGTAATATGCTCAAAGAAATTTGCTCATTACCTGAACATATTATTTAGTGTAATATCAACTACTAATTGAAATTTGATAGATAATAAATTATTTTTTATTAAAGCACTTGTTTTTCTTATCTGTAGGCTACAAAATAAAGTTGTTGTTGTTTTATTTTTTTTTTGTTTTGATTGTTGAATTCTCTTTATCAATTTAACTCCATTATGGAAATAGATTTGCTTCACATTTTTATATTATTTTATTTGTAAAAAAATATTCTATTTGTAAAACTTGTATTATAATAGTATGTATAATTATAGGGGTTTAATTGTGAAATAATATTGGGTTATATAGTCTAATAAATCAGTTTACTTTATTTGTAATAAATATTCCAGGGCTAAATTATGAGAAGATGGAAACTGACTATACATCCCCAAACAAGCAGAAATATAAGAGACTAATACAAAAATGATAATAGATATAATGATCTTAAAGATCCTCATCAAATAAAAAAACTACCACAGTTCTTGTAAGTGTTGAAAAACAAAGTAAACAATTATTCATTATACAGAAGATGTCTGAAAAAATAAAATCAGCCATGTTTGTGATTGGTTGAAAGAGAAGGTACATTATAATTAGGCTAATTGTTAAACCTGTGATATTTACAGGCCTTAATACTAACAAATTAAAGCACAACAGTATGGGTATATCCAATGAATATATAAAAGAAGCTAATACTGAGGTACTAAAATATGTTGATCATTAGCAATATCCTGAACATATAGTATCATTAATATGTAGCCAACTGACTTAATTTCATAAAAATAATAATAATAAATATATTTTCTGGACTTCAAAACTAATACTCTTTTGCTGAAATCAATGTATCTGAATTCCAAACATGCTGTTATGCTCTGATAAAACAGGAGCTTGTGCTTTCTCAATTATGCATGAGCAATAAACCCAAATAAATCAGTAAGCAATTGGGATCCCACACCTGAAGTTACTTGAAACAGGAGTTCTGGAAGAAGGAATAGAATAAAGAAATATTTCAAAACAATTATTTAATAACTAATTAATTACTCAATAAATTAAAAATGATATGATGACCTTCATTGAAACAGTAATAATTTACTGAAGTTTAAATTTATATTTACTTAGGAACATGAATGTAAAACTAAAGCTGATTTATTTTTGGCATAAAAAAAATAAATAAGTTGATAATAAAAATTATTTTATTGATTTCACTTTATTATAAACTAAAATAATTATAAGAAATCATAAATTACAATTCTATTTGCTTATCACTACATACTGAAAATTTTATTTTAAATTCATAAATCTCCATTTGAAAATATTTGACAGCAATTATACTAATTGTTATATACTAACAGATAAATGATGAAATTCATGATAATTATTTTGGATGTTAATATAATAAAAATATAATAGCTAATAACTGACATTTCAATATAATATTTCAGTACTTTCTTAGGCTTTTTCTCAAATCTTTAAATTATGTTTGCTTTTATTATTTATTTCTCATTCTCAAACTTTTATTGGTTGAGAAGATTTAAAAAAATGTTTATCTTTAATAATATTTTAAATATTGCTAATTGTCCTTTAATTTATACCTCGTTTATTGCTCTTGGGCCTTGCTTAAAAATCTTTCATAGCTTCAGCAGCATCCTAGTTATATTATTTTAAATTACCATAGATTATTGTGTGTTTTATTAAATTCTGCATCATACTTAGTTAATTTAGTAGCATGGACACATTGTGATATATATATATATATATATATATATATATATATATATATATATATATATATATATATATATATATATATATATATATATATATATATATATATATATATATATATATATATATATATATATATATATATATATATATATATATATATTAGTGATAGTTATTTGGATGGTTGCTTAGTTTTGATTTCAGTGTTTCATGTTTTCATTAATATTTAGACTTATTTATTATACTTATTTTTTCAGCTTTGAGTTCTTCCTTTCATTTATTTATTTATTATACATTTATTTTACAACACCATAAATATATTTCTTAATTACATTTGTGAGGTTTGCCTTCTTCTTAGAAATAACCAAACAAAGCTGGTAATGGATTGTTGCAGCCTTTAATGTATTACAATACAAAACTAGAGCTAATACAGATGAGAATTAACTTCTATGTCTCTCTCCATGATAAGCCAGAAGTAATGTACAAACATTATCTTGGTGTTATTTTTCATCCATTTCGGCTGCTGAACAGAGCAAACTATTTGAAGGAATGACATGAATGTCCAGTGCTTTATATTTTTAACAGGTGAAATTCCACATCAATGCTTTATGGAGATACCTTTAAAATTAGAATTCTCTTTAATTACTAATTACAGGCCTAAGCACATAATAAGTGACTTATTATTAGGAAGATAAAGCAGGACACAAATTTAATGATAAATATGTTCAATATGGCCTTTCATGATATAAAAATACATTATAATAATAATAAAACACCACAGTATAAACCACATATAGACATAATAACATATGAAAAACAAGATCAAATATTAAAGTTCTTAAAGTCATAGCAGATGAGTTATTTTATTCTCGAATTAATAATTAAGTATTTAGTTACTTGAATAGTAAACAGATTAAAATGCATACATATATGTACCTTTATATGAGGCTTTATTGTAATTATCCCCATGATGTTTTTCCGAGCGCTCTTGAT